>NDFZ01004975.1:220443-235140 GCA_002192655.3 Mamestra configurata | reverse complement strand
TGCATTAAGTCCGCCCATGTACCACTATTGTACATAAAGTTTAAATAAATAAATAAAAAAAAAAAAATTTTCACTTCCCTCCATATAAAGCAGGATACATTTCAAAGCTAAGCTAATAGGCACTGTAGGACGTCTATAATTGGGATAAGCCCAGTCAAGCAGCGTCTAGGTAAAGTGTGAGATGTAGAAACTAGGCTCATTAACTTTCAAAGAAACAAAGACCTGTGTTTCATACCTGACAAGGCCATGTACAGTCAACAGAACTATTTGGTATGCAGGCAACTAACTTGCAACTACTTCTAAGCAATGTTGTGATTGTGCTGAGTAGACAATTATTGTACACCGCCCTCGTAAATATGTCATAAGCTAAAACGTTATAATGCACTCATTACAAATAAATATTGGCAGTGCAGTGGAAAAAATATTATTTTTGCCTATATACCAAATAGCTTTGTTGACTGAACGTACATATTAGGGTAGCATTTATTTAGTTATTAATTAGTTTCACATATTGCTTAGTTAACTAATAAACTATGCCCCACAAAACCGTACTAATGGTTTGACTTGTTAATTTGTAGTTATAGAATTATACAGTGTAGCATTTTAACACGTTTCTAAATAATATCTTCTTGATTTGTTTTTAAAACAATTTTTATTCATTTCACTCCTTATGTCTGCTGGCAGAATGTTCAGTAGGTATGTTAATCGTTTTTTTAGAGACTCTGGGCACACTGAATCTCCCAGCAGCCATAGATCGTGTATTGTGTTTGTTGATTGTTTGAGTTAAGTTATGCTCTTGGGTACCATGTTCCTCGAAGATATTTATTTTTTTAACTGATCGGTAGAATTTTACATATTTTAAATGGTTTCCTACAATCTCCTTTATATAGTGCATATACTCTACATATGGTGGAACAAAACTGCCAGTGATGATGATAATTTTTTTCCGACTATTTTCTTTTCTTCATTTATTTGTACCAGTTATCAATGGTTTGAACACCAATCGCTTTTAACAATAGCACTTGTCAAACGTAAGATTACAGCGCCAGAATGAATAGGTCGTTACAGAAAATGAAGTCTTCTGAACTGAAAATCTGTCTGAAATGGATTGGAATTAAATCTTTTCAGGCGTCTTATCTGATTCTACCGTAGAGTCTTGCCTAGCTAGAGACCAATCTTAAAAATATCTGTGGAATCTGACTAGTAAAACCGAAAACCAAGTTTTCAAAAAGGTTGTAAAAAATAATATTTTGTACTTCACAGATGTTTCCAATGTGTTCTTTGTTATTAATTTAAGATTTAATTAAAAGCTGTTTCACAAATTTATGGTCGTGGTATCACATTTTGTTAATTTTAGCGTCAAGCTGTAAAATGTTTTATGGAAAGGATGGGTTATGATCTCATCATGAAAACCCCTGGCCACAAAGTCAAATTAAATCATTAATTTCTTCTGCGTCGTAAAACGTGACTTATACATTCTTCGAACTATAGTTATAAATAAAAATATAAAGGCAACATGAACAAAACCAGAAAACTTGTTTTAAACCATATTGGCAAATAAATGGGAACAAGAGACAAAAACAATAAAACTATTTGGCAACTTTATTCTCATTCAAAATAGGTAACAGGACAAAACGAACAAAACCAATCTGACAAAATAAATTGCATTTGCAAATTTTTCGCATTAAAATATAATCTGAACTCCACAAACTATTTGAAACAAATAACGACATTGTTAGCTACACTTGCGAGCAAAAAAATATGTACTCTGCACGCTGACTATGCTGTATGTGAATAGGACTTTTTCAACAATGTTTTATAGGGTACATATTGTTGAAAACGTCTAAAGTATGTTACTGTGTAGATACGAGAACACTACAACAGTTATGATTTATGTTATGGTACTTTTAACAAAGTGGCTAAATAATATTATTAAATATTGTAATTGTAACGTTAGAGAATTTAGAATAGAATAGAATAGAATACTCTTTATTATGTACACCATATCAGTTACAGAAAAGATAGATGAAGAAAAACCTTACACAGGATGACACCATGGGCGGCCTTATCGCTAAAAGCGATCTTTTAAAGACAACCTTTAGATGGTTTTTAAAGAGAGAAGGAAAGACAGTGCTGTATGTAGTCTTAGGTGTACTATTTATATATTATACAATAAATACATATTAGATAAATACATATATACAATAATGATTATGAAACAAAAGCAGAGAACCTAAGTAAAAATGACTAAAGAGAGAGAAAGTGTTTTTTCACAATATTTAATGTTTTTCTTAAAACCTTAGGTTAATGTTTCTGAAAAAGCTTTTTATTTTACTTTCAAAAATTCAACATGAGTATTATCTATGCTTTCTATTATCACTTTACATTCCACGTATATTTGTTCCATTATTTAAAAAAAAAATGTTTTTAATGTGATGTCCCAGCTGAGCCAATGTTTTTGCACGCGAGTGTAGTTCGGTACGATATAAAACAAACTTTTCCAACAGTTATTAAACTACTTTGACATTAAATAAAGAACTGCAAGTTAGCTATTTCCACAAACGTGAAATTTAACTGTTATTTATTTCAGACATATTTTCATGAGTTCTGCTTATAAGTTCAATTTTAGTTATTTTATTGGGGTTCAATTTATAATTGGTATATTATTATTGCTATTGATTTAATAATGTAATTATTTAAATGATTGCAGGTTTTAAAACAACAACTAAATTGAAGATATATTTAAAAAGATTTGAATCACCTGATTGGTTTTATCAGAGGCATTTTGACGTTCTGATAGAATTATTACTAGTGTGATGTGCCCATCTGAAATTACATCGATTCTATTAAATCATTTTCAAGATAGTTTCATTGTTGGTTATACTCATTACGTAGAATTTTTTTTATAAAAAAAAAAACACTAGCAAGTATAAAATAACTTTAATTTCGGTTGTTGGTATTTTTGGTTGTTTCTTCGTGTTTTAACACTAACTTTATTATTAAAAACTACTGAACCGAAGTGAGAACCTCCTCCTCTTTTTGAATTCGGTTAAAAATTTATATTATATCTTTCACACCTTTTGATTACTTGGCAAAACAATCGACAGCCATATATTTTCATAACTTGACAAAATGTTCTGGTCTGAGCCGTGTTAGACATAAATTTAATGCTAGAAATATAGAAATAAATTAACCTAAAGCTGAGAGATAACCAGTCCTGGCTGAAATAAATGAATTGACTTTGACTTTGATCAGATGTAATTTTTTTGCGATTTTAGGTTTGATTCGCACTGTATAGAGAGCTATGAAAGGAGAAATAGGAGGCCTTGCCCAGCAGAGAAACACAAATTAGACTAGTAAAAAAAACATATATTTACCAAGCCATCAGAAACAAAGTGAGTAGATAGGCGAGGATCCTTTCGGGCACGCTGGCTGAGGAGTTGGAGTTCCTGCCCACGAGCTGGTTGAAGAGCAGCCAGGCGAGCCCGGCGCCCCCCGCCGCTCCGCCCACGATGAGGTACACCGGGATCCGGGTCTCGGCTGGACAGTCTCGCACGTGGTGGACACCTGGGGAAGTGAGATAGTGTTAGAGGATTTTTTTATTTAGCTNCTTGGCAAAACAATCGACAGCCATATATTTTCATAACTTGACAAAATGTTCTGGTCTGAGCCGTGTTAGACATAAATTTAATGCTAGAAATATAGAAATAAATTAACCTAAAGCTGAGAGATAACCAGTCCTGGCTGAAATAAATGAATTGACTTTGACTTTGATCAGATGTAATTTTTTTGCGATTTTAGGTTTGATTCGCACTGTATAGAGAGCTATGAAAGGAGAAATAGGAGGCCTTGCCCAGCAGAGAAACACAAATTAGACTAGTAAAAAAAACATATATTTACCAAGCCATCAGAAACAAAGTGAGTAGATAGGCGAGGATCCTTTCGGGCACGCTGGCTGAGGAGTTGGAGTTCCTGCCCACGAGCTGGTTGAAGAGCAGCCAGGCGAGCCCGGCGCCCCCCGCCGCTCCGCCCACGATGAGGTACACCGGGATCCGGGTCTCGGCTGGACAGTCTCGCACGTGGTGGACACCTGGGGAAGTGAGATAGTGTTAGAGGATTTTTTTATTTAGCTTTTGGCCGCGACTTTGTCCACGTGGAATAGTTTCTATAGGCAGCCATTTTTTTTAAGATTCAAATTTTTCAAAACGCTCTAATATATTTATATTTATTTATTTTTTATCAAATGCCTATATACAAAAATTCATGGTTTTGCCTTCAGTAATGACGGACTCCTATACAAACTTCCGACCCTTTTGACCCCCTGAAAGGATGATTTCTGGGATAAAAATATCCTATGTCCTTTCCCGGAACTTAAACTATCTCTGTACCAAATTTCATCTAAATCGGTTCAGCGGTTTAAGCGTGAAGAGGTAACAGATATACACACTTTCGCATTTATAATATTAGTATGGATAGATGACTAGTTTGTTGCCAGCTGTAAAATCGAAAATTAATATCGGAATTAAAAGTTTCCAGAACAAAGATTTTATCTCTTGTACCAGATTTAATCCACAAAAATGTTTAGACGGGATTGTTTGTCTCAACAAACAGGGAACAACAAACATTTCTAACATTAGTAAAAGAAGGGCAGAATTTAGAGTGTAACGTTTTATATTGTGCTCTGCATCATCATCATCATATCAGCCGAAAGACGTCCAATGCTAGACATAGGCCTTCCCCAAGTATTGCCACAACAACCGGTCCTGGGTCCATCGGCTACCCGCGACCCTCACTCAGGTGATGGTCCACCTTGTGGGAGGCCTTCCAACTCTGTGACTTCCGCTACGGTCGCCATCCCAGAACTTTTCGGCCCCATCATATATTAGATACATTGCATAAAATTATTACAAGATGAAAACAATATTATGTTAGTATTTGATTAATAATTACGAATTAATATTGCATTATGAGGCATGTCAGTTAAAAATATCATCTACGTTAATGTCAAAATAATATTCAATGTCAAACTAACAAAGAGAGTTGTCAATTAAATTAGGATGTCAATGTATCATTCAAAAAGTAGTTTAATTTATAAAAACACATTTAACACAGCAATTATTTAAGTCCTTTTTACGTTACACTTGGGCCTCAATCAACAAGTTCAAACATAATATCTCATTCAATATCCTGCTTGACTGTCTTATCTAATTATAATCCTTTGATAAATCTTGTCATTTATATAGCAAGAGTTGACGAAGTTGACCTCATTTAGCTTGGCGGCACGAGGAAGATTTGAATATAGAAGCTTTACAAAGAGGAAAAACATCTGAAGACAAATTCTCGTAACTAAAAAAACGATGAAAATCAAAGCAATCTCATTAAGTGGTGACAATGAATGACAAAAAAAGTATGGAATTCAGAGATGTTTTAGATAAAAATTTGAACTTAAATAAAATAGAGGTTTTCGCCAAAAACAACAAGATTTTTAGGATTCCGTAGTCAACCCTTACAGTTTCGCCATGTCTGTTTGTCCGTCCGTCTGTCAGTCCGCGGTTTAGCTCAGAGACTTTTAGTACTGTAAAGTTGGGATTTGGTATCATATGGGTATAACGACGAAGTGGTAAAATAAAATCTTGACAAAAACAGGGTAAAGTGGCGATTAATTTTTCACCCCATGGTGTGGAGTGTCGCTGGATAGGCCGTTTATAAATATTGAGGGTGTGCGAAAACCATTTTTCCACCCAAGGATCCGTTTGTAAATTATGTAATTTTTGTTAGAGTCAAGTCTCTGCTAGCTAAGCGGTTGTTTTTGGAGACGGGAAAAAAATAATAGTAGTAGCATTTAAACGGTGCCATTTTAGTCGTTTTACAAAGGCAGCCCACTAAATGTACCCGACATAAAGTACCTCTTAGCGCGATATTTTTTTAAATATTTTTTTAAGATAATAGAGGTAGGTACAATTAAAATAAATAATGCAATAGAGTTATGAAACACACTGTTAATAATGTTTACGTATCAAAATAATGTCGCCGTACCATTCCGCGCTGTCTTCGGAACATAAGACTCGGACTGTGCTCGCTACAGGGTGTTTCAAACTACGTCATGCGTCATGATAATAAATAATATTTTCATCGTTTAATCATTCAAATGTTCATAAATATCAATTTTTAATAAATGTGTGGTAGTAATTGGATAGATGAAGTAGGCTACCGTTGTAAGTAGACTAAAATGACACCGTGTATAACGAATTTAAAAGAAAAACTATCTGTGCTAAGTAGACTTTAAAAGTTAACGAGTAATAGTTGACTAACATAGAAAACGTAACTGGTTATCTAAACATTTTGAAATTTTTCCAATAAAAATGACTTGAAATTAAGTGCGTTTGTAACTTTGCAACTAGTTAAATTAGCTATTTATTTTTTGTCACGGTTTACGACACTGATAACTACAGAACCCTTCACCGCGCTTGGCCCGACACGCACTTGACCGGTTTTTTTGTTAAAGTAAATTCAGTTAAAGATACCTATAGTATATTGACATGTGAGAGTTATTTCCTTAAATTTTCCAATAATGAATTCTCGGAAGACGATTCAGTATACCGAGGATTATTATGTTAGTCAGAACTGGGTCAAAGTTCACCGGATCCATGCACAAGCAACAAGCATCCGATAATGTGTCACCGACCTAATTCTCGTGGCCGGACCAGCACGTTACGGGATTTAACCAGTACGCACCGGATTTGTAGATCAACTCGTTGATTAAACCGTGCCTGACTGTACAAATATTAGCTCAAGTACAAATCGATTGTGGTTCAACATCGAATGACCGTTTTTTATTCGGTTTTATTGGCGGTCCGTACAAGAAAAATGAGTTGGAATTATCATAATTTTCCTGGGTTTGACCTAAAAAGTCGGGTTTATCGTGTGATATGACTGTTTGTTTCCGTTTTTGTGGTGTGAAGTGTAAAAGGGAATACTTTGTTTATGTTCTCTTCCCTGTGACCATGGAGATCATGGTGTCAAAGGTTATCTCTTTCACAAGATCAACATTAATTGTATTATAATGGGGTGACCACGTTATTATAAAACAGTGAATATCTGACCTATTGCTATTGGATTTTCTTTCGTATTAGAAAATTACACTTTTTGAGTATGCATCAATTTGTTAAGACAGTTTCGGCTGTCACCTATATTTATACTTATTATAGGTAGCTGTATTTTTTTTATTTAAGGTTGGGAAATCATCAAATGTCTTCTTCCGCTCTAAGTGGAGCGGAAGGGCGTGTTAGACTCTTATTGAGTAAAACCCATCCGTGTTCCTTCTAAAGCCCTTTGCGTGCCAGGGCTGCGGTGACTCCTTCGAACAAATTTCGCAACCCTTGCAGGCTCGGGTCCTAGCGGGCCCCGTTTTCTAAGCTGACATCTCTTTGAGGCGTGCGAGGAACACAACAGCATTTGCATTTTAGCAAAGCAACAGCGATTGGCTTATCAATATTTATGGATGAAAAATACAACCGACTTCCAAATAAAAAACAACACTACAAAGTATAAAATAACTTTAATTTCGGAAGTCGGTGTTTTTGGTTGTTTCTTCGTATTTTAACACCGACTTCTGTTGTATTTTTTTTGTAAAATAGATTTTTATTAAACACTTTTAAGTGGTACTCCACACCTAACAACACAACTGGAAAGTCACAGGAAAGTAAACCACGCCGTTTCGTTTACTTGGATGATATATTTTCTATTACAGTTTCGATTCTTAGCTACCAATGCTAAAAAGAGTGATTTCAGATTTTAATCACTTTTTTAATAGCTTTTCCTGAAAACCCAGTAATCTTACAAAGTTCTAACAAGTTAAGCTTTTCTTTACCTCATCCCCGTAGCGAACACAAAGGGTTATTCAATATAATTACCCTGTCAGGTACCATATCGGCACCGGGTAATAAGCAACTCTGTTCCGAAGTTATTGGAGCGGGTACAATCAAGTGAAACAGCTCAATCAGCTGGCTACTAATTAATTTGAATATTCATGAGCGAATCCACGGGAACGAACTTATGTGGGGAATTTATGTTATCAGAGTAAGGTACTGGTAGTCTTTTATATTTGGCTGAACTGGATCTATTTGGTGCAGCCGCGAAGAACATTCTTTTTGACGTTTTGAAAAGAGAATAATTTTATTGTTTTTAATTGTTTTGTTTTTTTTTTCAGATTATGGGCCAATCTGTCAATTCAACAATATTGTACTTTTATTTCATACATTTACTGCTTTATTAAACAACATCATCATCATCCATCATCCACAGCCCGACTTCGCCCACTGCAGAGCATAGGCCTCTCTTCTCTTGTGCCAATCCCCACGTTCCTGTGCCAGCCTCAACCAGGTTCTAAACAAAACCTGTCGCGAAATTGTGACAATTATGTCGTTTTGACAATCAGTTATATTAAACAGGGGCCCAGGTCTGCCCAACCAGACAAACAGTGCCCGTTAAATACAGGATGAGTGCCGTGATACAGCGAGTCAGGCCTGCAACGGCCTGACTCGGCACGAAGATGGCAGGATGACCTGAATGTTGTCCTTAAGAATTGGAAAGAAGAAACACAAAACCGTGACCGCTTTAAGGAATTGAGAGGAACCTCTGCCCAGCAGTACGACAGATAGGGCTAATAATCACAAATAATAACCATTTTGTTTTGTTTGCCCTGTAAACTTGTTGTGTGCCTTTTAGTTTGTGCTAAATAGTTCCGTAGTCAACAAAGGAACCCTGATAGTTTGTCTGTTTGTTCGTCTGTCTGTCTGTCTGCGGTTTAGCTCAGAGACGAGTAGCACTACAAAGTTTGAATTTGGTATTGAATTGGGTATATATACGTGTATTAATGACGCCCACAAAGTGGTAATTTTTTTTTAGGGTACACGCCGTACACGCAAAGTGGCGATGACTGTTTCTATCGTCTATCCCATGGTATGGAATGTCTTTGGTTATTCGTTCAAAAATATTGATGGTGTGGGAAAACAAATTTTCCATCCAAAGATGCGTTTGCGAAATATGAAGCTTTAATGTGCTAATTTTTGTTAGAGTCAAGTGCTTTTCTCTGCCAGCAAAACGGTTGTTTTTGGAGACGTGAAAAAATTCATGCTAGTAGCATATATAACGAATTTAAAAGGAAAACTACCACTGCTAAGCAGGTTTTACAAGGTACGAGTAATAGTCGACCAATTAATAGATAATTTTCTTCACGACTTCATAGAATCAAACAAACAGCACCCAGGCAATTGTGACGTGCAACTACGAACCCTACACTGCGCGTGGCCCGACATGCACTTGGCCGGTTTGTTTCTTTGAATATAGTGGTGAGTTTGATTCTTGACCTATTAAGAAAATATTGTAGGGTAACATACATACCTCTCAGATTGTGGGACTGCTCAGTGTTGAAGACATCTATTTCCAATAATTTTCTTTTTATTCAAATGTTTTCGCCAGATTAAAATTTTACAAAATTATGAAGCTTGTTAAAGACAACACTTTTCCTCCAAACGTTTGCCATTTCAGTATTTAATCCTAATAGTATTTTTTCACGATGTCAAAACACACCTTACCTTTCTTCATTCAATTCACCATCCAACTAATAGATTGACGCCATTTTTCCCAGTCTCAAACTAAGTCAAACTTCGTAACTTCACTCATTCCTTGAGGACCGTCCATTAAAACCTACTTTTAATCAATAAACTTATTTAAAAACTTTTTTCTGGCGCCATTTTGTGGTGTCAGTCAGTAATTTCATTACGGTTAAATCTCGTCCGGACGGGCTTATCAGATTTATGTCAACTTTGGTTTTAGCTTTATCTCGGTGACTGTACACGGGCTTGCTAATGACTTTTGGTTGACTACAGAGGAGAGAAAAAGTGTTTTGCTTTACAATAGGGTAGATGACTAAAAAGGCTAATTAGTCCGTCAGTTACATTATCGAAAATACTGGACACTTTTTTTTTACTTAATCGAAAAATGAAGACGATACAATGAAAACTTATGTGACGTCACATTTGAGTATACTTTTTACTCAAATGTGACGTCACCAGCCCCTACTCTTGAACTTCGCATTTTTGTAAGTCAGTGTCTTGTCTTGTGTGCGATATGAATATAAATGTGGATGGATGGATTGTGTTAGGAGTGATATGAAAGAAAAGGGAGTTAGTGATAGCGTGACGGCTGACAGGACAGAATGGAAAAAAGAACGTGTTGCGCCGACCCCAAGTAACATGGGATAAGGGTAGGAAGATGATGATGATCGTGTCTTGTAAACTCTTTTTCAGCATTTACATTTATTTATTAATTGATGGCATAAATAAAAGTGACAATTTCACGTGCGTACATACTTGGAGCTCGGTTATGCTTGCCCTCTTTTTTATCACGATGATCGTAAAGACTCGTAACATTACGACATCAGAAACCGGAGCACACACCGATAAAATTACACCCTTAAAGTAAGAGGTCGGACTTTCCAATCAGGCATAAACTTTCTATCAAATGAAACCACTTTAAGTCAAGAGTGAACAGGTTACTTCTAGGCAAGCGTACTCCATCGTCGACCACATCATCGCTTTCCATCAGGTGAGATTGTGGTCAAACGTGAGCCAATCATAAAAAACCGGTCAAGTGTGAGTCGAACTCGTGCGCCGAGGGTCCCGTACCTACCCATTATACCGTACCTTCCCATTATACCGCCATAATAAAATTGGCAGGCGTCATTTATGTATGTATTGACCCTTTCAACATTATTTTAATTTTTTGGAATTTTCCTTTATTTTTGCTGTAAGATCTTGCTTTTTGCCAAATTTCGTGATTCTAGGTCAACGGGAACATATGTATAGGTTTTCGACCCAAAACCAATAGGGTACTTCCCGTTGACCTGGAATTGTCAAGTTTGGTTAAAAGCAAGGTCTTAAAGCAGAAATAAAGGAAAATTCCAAAAAAAAGTTGAAAATTAAAGGGTGTCCCAATACATACATAAATGACGCCTGCCAATTTTATTATGGCGGTAAATTTTGGTATTGACAAGTTTTCGCGAAAATCTAAATTTGCCCATATCATTTTATCATGGACCTGGACTCAGGCCCTTTATTTTTATACACCTAACAAGGCCTATAGATAGACATCAGTATCTGGTATAAATTTCAACTTGCTAGGTCCACCCGTTCCTGAGAAAATCAGTGGTGACACACGGACAGACAGACAGATGGACAAGAGAGTGATCTTATAAGGGTTCCTTTTTTACCTTTTGACGTACGGAACCCTAATAAACACAAGAAGAAAAAGAAGTCTGAGCATTTCACAAGAGTATCTTATTACACACATTTCATATAAAGCTTGATAAATGCTTCATATTCCAACGTTCGCAGATAAATTCGGTTATATCTTGTAATGGCGTCGTTTTTCTGTAAAAGTGATGTTTGCGCACTATTGAGTCGTTATCGCGGTCTCGTTGAAATATAAATGTTTCTTATAGGCGTATCAGAGCACGTATGTTTGACGTAACAAGTGCTGGTTCAAACCGAATCATATTTATAAGTGCTTTTTCAGATAGTGAAATTCACGGTAAGATAAATAATACACCTTTTATTTTTTTTCTTTGAAGTTTTAATACAACAGTTTTTTTGTAACCAAATGGGGAATGGTGATACGGTAATAGTTTAAACACTACCCGGTAACGTTGTTGTTGGCTTTTTCTGCTGTTGTGCTGTGAGATACTAAGTGGTGACGGGGGGCCTTTATTTATTTATTAACACTTTACGCACACAAATGTACAGAGGTGGACTTATTGCCATAGGCATTCTCTACCAGTCAACCTTTTGGCCTTTCAGGCGACCTCTTACAGAGATTAAAGTCCCGCAAACCTCCATTGAAAAGGGAGGATCTTCCGACCGGACAGTTGTTGTGTCCGATGGGCAACTGCCCGATAATAATTGATATTCGGATTGTTTTACATGTTCAAAACGCATGGAGAACTTTGCTTGCGCGATGCAGGATTTCGTTGTTACTTCGTCGCTGACAGGAGAAATGGCGTTACGATTCTTTTTGGTGACGTACAAATTTCGCTTCTTAGTTTTTAATGTGCATGCATTGATGCCGCTACAGTTTGACGTTTGAAAAGTGCCAGAACTTTTTGGACGTCAACGTTTGGCTGCCACATTTGGATAAATTTTGAGGTATCACATTATAGACACAAAGAATTTTTTGTCAATGCCATTTTCATGTAGGTACTCACCCAAAAACACTGAAAAGCCCTTTTAAAACAAAAACAAAATAAGTCTAATTTATCTCATGCTTAAAACTTACCCATAATCATCATTATAATAGGCAGAGTAGACAGGAATATCAGGAACACAGTCATGAGTACTGAAACAAAAGTCTTTCATTTAGTAGAACAATGGAGTATCGCTTATTGAATCTCTTTGTTCGTGTATGGTGGCCAATCCGACATATGGGCATAACTGGCTGTTCGGTTTCATTCTTTGAGAGTTTATGTTGCTCTTTGATTGGGTATTGGTTTCAGTCAACATTTTTTGGAACTTTCAAATTCGAAAGCTCAGTTACTGGGTCGAACATTCTTTCAAAATTTTTGAATTTTCAATCGCGAGTTTTCTGCAGTGACGAATGAATTTTCAACCGTTCCACTATTTTTTAATGAATTTTCAAGTATCGCCTCACAGCTTTGAGGCCGTAATACACATGCCTGTAACTTGCACTATGCAATTAGCTTACAAGTCATTCTGCCATACTAAACTCTGATTGCTACTCGCATGCCTTTGTGAAAGTTACGGGTTTATATGTAAGTAGAAGACAATTATGTGATGCATCGATGATTTTTTTTAGTGTTTGGTCAGAGTAAACTTAAAGTGGACGCAAGCCAGACGTCGCATGACACAATTGCCGTGCTCAAAAAGGCACCAGCCAAATACATACTTAGAAATTCGAATTCAAAACTGTTTGCAATGGAAATTAAATCGATGTTTTTATAAAATTCATTCTGATGCAATATACCAATTAGAGCAGAATTACAATTTATGGAGAAAAAATAAAGATTTTTGAATCTTTCAAATTTTTTCTACAAATTGTCTACCAAATCATATTTTTTTAATGATAATCGTTAACATGATACTCCTAAAATAGATTATAATTCTTTTCCAGACACAAATAAAAAAATAAATAAATGGGCGTTATTTGTTATACACTAACTTTCAGTGCACACGATTATTAACAACGTTTATTACATAAGACCAACCCTGAAATATCGAAAAATAATTGAGCTGTTTCATACAAAATATAATATATACCCGATGATTATGTTAGTCCCATAGTTAAAGTTATTTATAATCATGAGTACTTTCACCCATTTAAACAAATTACACTGCATAATCCATAATCCACTGCATAATCCAAATAATCCTTATAAATCTAGAAAAAAAGATATATACTTGTCCTCTTCATAATCTTGGCAGCTCGGCACACGAAGTCGACAGTCCCCGAGGCCTCCATATTGGCGTCTTTGAGCTGGTAGGCCACTGAGCCGTAGGTGGTGAGCCCCATGCCGAGGCCAAGGCCCGTGCGGTCGCTGTACTTGGCCTGCTCGCCACACAGGCGGCGTTGTTCATCGCCTGATACCTGTGGATGTAGGGGTTAAGAATTATTTCTAACTCCAGATCCACACGCTTGGTACTTGACGCAAACGTCAAACCGCCACAAAAGGTTTATTTGGTGTCCCACATTTAGGGTTTCAAATATTGCTATCCACATGCTTTCGCGAGCGCTAGTATTATAATCCGGACAGGTAAGCATGACGGACATCGAGGTAGTGTCGGCTATAATTGTGACAGTTTGTTGAGGTTTGGCAAGCGTGTGGACACTAGACAGACACGGTGAAACGGTGACCCTGAATAAACGCGATAAATTTGAGGCAAATAGAGAGACATAATTTAGTCATTGATCATATAATTTATTTTATTACATGAATTAAAAATCAACTTTTAATATTTGTGTACTAACAGCTTTTAAGTTTGTATAATACTAACGTAATATGGATCAAGGTCTGAATTAAAGTATTTTTATTTTATTTATTTTATTGGGAAATCTGGTGAGGGATAACATTACAAATTTTGCATTTTTTCCCAATCTCCATTTGTTTTTAAACAAATAAAGTAATTTTCTTTAGTATTTAATCTTTAAAATAATATTGAATCGATATTGCATCGCTGTCAATTGAATCGATATTGCATCGCTATCAATAAAAATATGACAGATTCATGAAATTGACAATCGTTATCAAAGCTATGCTGGTTTAAAGCTTATTGATTATTTTTGATTGACATCCCAAAGTGCGACAGTATCATATTCTAAATTCTCATAAATATTTTTGCAACCTAGGTCCTGTTACATTTCGGATTAAGCGGGAGGACACGCCCGGGTGTCAGCACTGTGAGGATCGCCCGGAGGACACGTTGGAGCATACGGTGGAGGTCTGCCCTGCTTGGGCGGAGCACCGCCGTGTCGTGTGCCGTGTCGTGTCGAGGCGATCGGCGGCGGCGACCTCTCGCGTCCGGCCCTGGTTGAATCCATGGTCCAGAGCGAGGAAGCTTGGGAAGCGGTCACCTCCTTCTGCGAAGCAGTAATGCTAGCAAAGGAGGAGGCGGGCCGCGCGAGGGA
>NDFZ01004975.1:193976-220437 GCA_002192655.3 Mamestra configurata | reverse complement strand
GAGCACCGCCGTGTCCTCGTCGAGGCGATCGGCGGCGGCAACCTCTCGCGTCCGGCCCTGGTTGAATCCATGGTCCGGAGCGAGGAGGCTTGGGAAGCGGTCACCTCCTTCTGCGAAGCAGTAATGCTAGCAAAGGAGGAGGCGGGCCGCGCGAGGGAGAGACAAGGCCTTTGCCCCAACCGCCGCTACAGGAGTCGACGCCCCGGGCGTCGGGAGTCGCAGGGCGATCCCCGGCCACCGTAGGCGCGGGCCTGCGGACGGCGAGCGTTGGGTGGCTCGCTGTCCGATCGCCACCAGGCCCGGGTCGATGGCGCGTTGTGTTTCACGCGCGCCTCGAAGAGATGCCAGCATAGAAGACGGGGCCCGCTAGATTTGTTCGAAAGAGTCACCGCGGCCCTGAAAACGCAAAGGGCTTTAGAAGGAACACGGATGGGTTTTAGTCAGTAAGAGTCTGACACGCCCTTCCGCTCCACCCAGAGCGGAAGAAGTCATTTGATGATTTTCATCCTTAAAAAAAAAGGTCCTGTTACATTACAATTACATTTGAAAATTCAACCGTAAACTGTGGCAATTTAGCCCGAAGGCGTTCGGTTTTGGTTACCTCACTCAAATATACGATACCTTTGAACTACACTACCTTTAAATCCATCATTATACCAACATAAGATATTCACAAAATACCCTTTAGTATGCCCCAGGGTAATAAAAATCCTAAATACAATTTTGTTCAACTTTCGATATTAGACTTCCATTTCTTCGCGTGTTTGCCGTAGGTATCTAATATCGCTAAAAGGATTTGATCGATTGCCCAGTTACAACATCCGAAAATAAATCTTTTACTTTGCTTTGCTCTTGACCGTAAACTCTTTATACAAAGCGGCCTAAATTCTGTGCTGCCATTGTTGGCTTCGTAGCCGTCGTAGACCCTCTACGTTTGCTACGTTGCTACGCCGTAGCACGGACATTGTATTATTTGTTAGAAATCCGTTTCGCGGTGATTCTACATACCTTTTGCGTGTAATAACTTTAATAACTTTAATTTCGGCAGTCGGTGTTTATTGTTGTGTTTCGTTTTTTGACACCGACTTCCGAAATTAAAGTTATTTTATACTTTATAGTGTTTTTTATTTGGAAGTCGGTTGTATTTATTTGTAAAAAGTTTTTTTTTTTACTTTTACTGGTTCACATGTGCTTACCCCTTCACAGCGTACCGGCGTGATGTTATGTTATGAACTGGTGTAAAAAATAGACAAACATGAGATTTCAGCAATTCCAGTCTATTTGCTATCATTTATTGAGGAGTTCCGTTGCCTATCTCCAAAATTCTTCATCAGATCTTCACCAAATTGAAGTGGGACCACTCCGAGAAAGTACTCTTCCAAAACTATCAAAATCGCTATAAGTGTGCCTATAAAATTTGAAGAGTTGTTGAAAGTTCCGTCGAATTGAGAACCTCCTCCTTTTTTTTGAAGTCGGTTAAAAAAAGCTTGTACTATAAAAACAAACTTTAAATTAATAAAAGCTTGGTGTTACTTGAACACTTAATTACAGTGTAGATTAACTTTTAAATCAATCTTAATTTGCGCTGTTAATGTAAGAACACAATTAGTGTTAGTTGCATGTTCGAAGCAGTGTTAGTTGCATGCAAAGTTTAGGGACTAACATGTGGTTTGGAAACACTTAAAATATAACACCATTTTTGGTCATTCAACCTTCCTGTTTTTGAGTACGTTTCACGATTCTGTATTTAAAGTTTGTTAACCTGATCGTGTATATGAAGCAATTATAATATTTTTAAGTGTAGTATTGCTTTTTGAACTTTTAATAAAGACTAGCTCTATTTCGCTGTTTCACTTTTATAGCTTTACTGGTTTTCTGTCAGTGACAGAATTTTGATAGAAAAAAAACTAAGTAACTTGTGAATTGTATCATCGTCGAGCTATTGTTCACTCAAAAAGTACACATACATATATACACAGTATACATATAGCTCATGGAAAGCGTTCGGTGACGATGACGCGAGTTCCATGATTTTTGTTTACCCAAAAACTGCTAAAGAAGTTTTCACTTCAAAATTTCTATGAACCTCTATGGAAAGCCCCAGCAACTTAATTGTATAGATTTA
This sequence comes from Mamestra configurata, assembly GCA_002192655.3. Taxonomy (NCBI): domain Eukaryota; kingdom Metazoa; phylum Arthropoda; class Insecta; order Lepidoptera; family Noctuidae; genus Mamestra; species Mamestra configurata. The sequence goes on along the minus strand of NDFZ01004975.1, from coordinate 218,312 downwards.
AGATAATAAGCACATTTTTTTCTCAACACCACGAGACCACCACCACCAGGTCAGCCAGATCAGTAATTCCAGTGATTTTCTCTTACAAACACATTTATGAACAAAAAAAAATCCTCTTCGTTTAGAAGTTTAGATTATTTTTATATTTTCCCAGGTTGGGCAAAAAGTGTTAGTGAGGTTTTTCCTGAATTCCGCAGAAGCAGGCGCTTGGAAGTTGGTCGAGTGAAACCCCGTGTTTCGGATAGCCGACAATTCGACTGGGAAGATAATCTCTTCCCAGTCGAATTGCCGAAATATCAGACTTTAAGTATTAAGGAACAGAGAGGGCAAGTGTTTTGCGCACACACTCGTGCACTAATATCTCCTGCGGACTTTGCTAATCTCAGTCGACATTGGCCTCCGTGAAATAAATTCGGTCAGGAGGCTTATTTATTTTAGCTGGGACAGATTTTATGACACACTGAGGTTTCATCAAAAAAAAAATCGGTTACATTTCTGTCTTTTATACTGCATCATATAAAACCTGTTCATAATGTGCTCTTCACACATCGAAATAACTCAAGTTTTATGCTTTTAACATAAACGTGAGCTTTGAAAAGTTTCCTATTCGAGATATTACTCGTTGAACTATTGTGATTTTATAGGAATATTTCAGTCACATTTCATAGCTCCCCGTAAATATTATGAGATGGAAATAAAATTGTTTATTTTATGTGTTCCAGTTCAGTTTAATGGAACGTTATAAGAATACTGTCGTTTCCATTTCAAAGTGGCTGTTATTGAAAACTTAAAATGCTTATGTGTGTTTTAAAGTACGCTTGTAAAGATAAAATTGTCTCTAGAATCTATCATTTCATCAGTAGGCTAAAACACTTTTCTCACCGTCGACAATCACCGAGAAGCGAGTAAAGCTAGAAACTAGATACGAGTTGGCGAGTAGCGAGAAGCGAATGTGTAGTTGTTTTGTCGCTCGGCTCTAAGCGAGTGCTATTGTGCGACGGGCGATTACTCGTACCACTCGCTCCGGCCCGCACCGAAATGACAGCCTGGTCGGCCTCTCGGCGTAAGTTCTAACTTCCGAAAACTCCTGAGATTAGAATGATTCTATGTCCAATTCCAAGACAAGGTCTACCCGTGTACGAAGTTTTATCCAAATCCGTTTAGTCGTTAAGACACAGACAGAGTTATTTTTGCTTTTATAATAATAATACCTGTATGGAAGTATGCATTTAGTATGAATGATTTCACTATTTTACCTGACTGACAGAGCTCGAGGCTCGTCGGGAGCCGGTGTCAGAGGGAGCTCCTGCCCCGGTCTGCCTGCCAGCCACGGATGCCCTGTACGGGGACACGCTTCTGCCTCGGGTACCTGAATAGATAAAATAATATATGACATTGATGGATTCGTGCGACTGACGATAATTTGACGAAGGTTTGGTGGGATCCTGCCAGTGGGAGAGACTTCTGAAAGTAAGTGAATGCGAACTAAATTAAAACTTAGATTTAACTGCTTTTAATTTTGTTTTTCATTGATCAGCTTCTCTTAAAAGGAGTTTCATAGTTTAATTAGAAATACCCTCCTGAAAATGTCTTGCCAATAAAATTTCAATAAGGTCGATCTGTGACCATTTTAAAGACAGTCTTAAATTATAAGTTTCATATACCTATTTTCAAATATCAAAGAAGTCTAGTCTTGTTAAGTTAACAAATACACGAGGAGTGCGTATTAGATTGGCTTATAGACCAAAGCTCCCAAAATAGCACCTAATTCTAAGCTGTCAAAATAGAGATTATTCGGAGAAATCCGTCAAGCCACTTAATTTAAATACGACTAGGATTTCGGGTGAAATAATTTTAATAGGGCTGGCGTCAATGCCGCCCTTCATTTTGTCTGCCAAATATTTAGTCACCCTATTAAACGTGATAATAGAGAGATTTGTATCGGTCGTTTGTCGCAAAAGTACAAATAGATGGACTTACCCGCGGTCTGGCTGTCTTCGCTTGGTCGACGTTCCCGTGAAACCAATGGCTCTTGAAATGTCAGCGTCAGGCTTCCCCTCGGGCTCACCCTATTAGGTTCCACCGTCCCTTCACCCGTCACAAGACTTCCCCTAGCGCTTCTCTCTGATGGTGCAATACTTCCCCGAGGACTCCTTTGTGAATCAGGAATCAACGATCCCCTTGGACTCCTATTCATTTCTGGCATTTCTTTTTTCATAGGAGCCTCAACACTGCCTCTTGGACTGGTCCGCGAACTCGGACCCAAATCTTTTTGACTTCGCGCCGGGTCTATTTGAATACTTGCTACAGAATGTCGTGGGCTCCTACCAACATCTGGCACCAAAGAGTTTCTTGGCTGATTCCAGGATGTGCCTTCAGGAACAAGACTTCGTCGTGGACTCCTTGCTGTGGCGTCTGGTGTAATACTGTTTCTTGGACTTCGGTTGAAATCTTGTGGATTTAGACTAAGCCTCGATCCGTAGTTCATATCAACTGCTAAGTTGTTTCTGGATGGTGCTAAAGTATTTCTGGTTGGTGGAGCCGTATCTGGCGTTATCGAGTTTCTGGCTGATCTGACTTCGGGTACCAGGGAGTGTCGAGGACTGCGATGGTAGCCATCTAGTGCTGCGTCTGGTGCGAGGCTAGCTCGAGGGCTTCTCTGTGGGGGTGGAGTTGGTTCCATTTCTTCATCAGTCTCGGTAGCTGCTAACGAGGCTCTTCGAGAAGGCTGTGCCGATGCTCTGGGGGACCTCGCCTGAGGAGACGTGGCAGCACTCCTGGAAGCGCGCCGTCGCCTTGATGATGAGGTTCTGTGAAGCATTTTGACGTCTTCTCACATCCAACCACAGCTCCCTACTCCACTAGTCGCGACCGATCCATAATTTATTCTGAAACAAAAAACCAGAATTTAGTAAAGAAATTCTCGATCGCGTTTAGGGATTTAGAATTCTTCACGCTTTTACTGTGAAACTGAAGTTCATAATCCGATTGTAAAGCCGCAATTTCAACTTCTTTGTTTACAGTCTCAGGCCCGAGAGGGTCATGAATCTGCTGTTTAAGTAAAATGAGCTGAGAGGTATAATCTCGTTTAATTTATCATGGAGCCTGCGTCGTGTGATATTTCGCTTGTCAGACAACGGTATTATATTTATTTCTGCTTCCAACGTTTCGTCTTAATGTAGCTTACAGTAATTATGATGATTCATAACAAAATAAGGCCTGTTGCCTCTCTGTGGTACACGGAAAATACATCAAGTAATTAAGTCTTTTGGGTACTGTTAGACCTGTGTTAAGGAATAATGGATGGACGTATGTTCGCCTGAAAGTGTAGTTGCCAGATTTCTACCTTATTATAATGATATTGGGTTATTCCGATTGTTGTTAGTGATCAGTGTTTTCTTATACCTAAAAGACAATGTATGTGTGGGGGACACAATCGGAGTGTATAATACAGTGTTGTTTGTAGTCTGTGTTTTGTATGTATGATTAATATGCGATGATGATGGTGAATATAAGTTCTAATCGATCCTTCTCAGGAAAACATTCTGAACCTTCCAATAGAACCCAACCTTAAGCTAAGAAGATGAAATGTCTGGATTTTTATATAGTTCTGTATGTTATAACAATTAATTACTCTTAAATACCTACTTTTTTCTGAACTGTCCTTATTTTGGTGTTATTTGGCAAAACATTGAGCTCAATAAAATTCTTATTAAGATACACGAAAAGCGCTATTTATACTTCTCTCTTCTCAAGTTCATAAACATGTAATAATGGTGATCTTTCGAGGAAAATACTATTTATACTTGAGTGGGCTTATTTAGACACTTCTGACTAGGCCTACAAAGTAGTCAAGTATAAATAGTATTTTCCTCGAATGATCACCATTAGTACACAAATCCACTCATTTCATATTATCTTCGACCTAATTTGTACACCAGTCATCGTCAAACATGTTGAGCCAATCAAATACCTTAAAACACCTATAATAATACCATGTATATATATTATGTACACATGTTATTGCAAATAAAGTTCTAAGTTTAGATACACGATAACTGACAAATGCTTGCAGTGTCTGGATAGGCCCACTCTGAAACATTAACCATCGTAGTTTTCATGTAATTTGACCATTACATGTTTATGAACTTTAGAAGAGACTTTGACCTCTGATTTTGTTTCGGTGTTTTTACTCAGGTTCGCAAGCAATCACCGGCAACCAAATAAGATTGGCGTGTTATTTTAGACCTATTTACCCTTCAACAACACCACTGGAAAGTCACAGAAAAGCAAAATACGCAATTTCGTTTACTTGGATGACATATTTTTTTCAGCTATGTTGATATAAAAAGTAATCTAATGAACCGGTTTTGATAAAATTTATATTGGAACAATCGGAAAGTATATACTTCCACGTAGAAAAAATATTTTTTCAATCCGGTTCTTATATATTTTTTATTTTATTTTAATATGGGTTTGCTCTTGACTCTAGTCTAGGTCATAGATGACAGAGACAAAGTCGACGATGGAGCGAGCTTACCCAGAAGAAGCCTGTTCACTCTAATTTTGAAGAGATTAGGGTCGTATGCGTTCGGAAACACAGACGCAGGCAGAGAGTTCCACTCCTTTGCTGTGCGCATTATAAAAGACGTTTGGAAACGTTTAGTGCGAATTGGTGGAATAGCAACAAGGTAGGGATGGTAACTTGCAGTGCGTCTAGATGTCCGATGGTAGAAGGGGGCCGGTGGGATGAGATCGTGGAGTTATATGACGGAGTTATGTGGTAACAAACATACTGACTGGCCTGTTGGTCGAGTGGTTAGTGACCCTGACTGCTAAACCGGAGGTCGTGGGTTCGATTCCCACTCAGGACAAATCTTTGTGTGATGAGCATGATCATTTGTTCTGTGTCTGGGTGTAATTTGTCTATAATATGTATGTATTTAGAAATATATAAGTATGTTTATCAGTTGTCTGGTTGCCATAGCACAGGCTCTGCCTAGTTTGGGATCGGATGACCGTGCGTGAGTTGTCCCAAGATATTATTATTATTATTATTATTATTATACAACTTTTTTTTTTTTTACTATGTGTTTGTTGCTACGTTTTCCATTCTATTAAAAAAAAACATACAACCAAATTGAGAACGTCCTCCGTTTTTTGAAGTCGATTAAAAAAACATTGATAACAGTGTTAAGTTAATTTTCTTTTTTTTTTTTTTGGACAACTCACACACGGTCATCCGATCCCAAACTAGGCAGAGCCTGTGCTATGGCAACCAGACAACTGATAAACATACTTATATATTTCTAAATACATACATATTATAGACAAATTACACCCAGTTTGAAGTGTTAAGTTGACTACGTTGCCTCTATTATTTCCAGATCAATAGCTCGACCTTCAATAAGTAGGTATATGATCGAATAAAAGCCGTTTCTAGAAGTCCACCAACCCGTAACAGTCCAATTACGCAAACAGTTTGCTCGAACTAACCCTGTCACTAACTTTTCAGAAAGTACCAACTATTCCGGCCCGGTCACTTTAGTACCAACTGAAATGTTACATTATTACTTAGCTATGACGTCAGAGTTATGCAACCTCCCACTGTGGGCTACAAAGGACAAATCCTGGGCAATTTAGAGGCTGTCAGGGCATTATCTTGGTACCATAAGCCTGCCAATTGGAGATTTATTTGATGGAGCATTGTTGTCGAAGTTGCTGTGTTATATATTTAATAGATTTGAGTTGTATATTTTGTAAGGTGGAGATTGTCTGATGTTTTCTTGAGAGGCAATCGGTTTTTTTGGAGGTTAGGTTTAGTTATTTGTTGTATGGATCTCAGGTTTTTATGGTTCTAATTAGACCTCTTGCATATTTGATGTGCCAATGTGTGTCATGTATTATGTCATAATATGCTAAGTGCGTGCGTACATGTTCGACGTTTTTATGTTAATTCGAGCAAGATCAAACGTATAACCGTTAGAACTTAAGACTAATTGCTCGAACTTTTCGATACCGAAATAAAATGCTTAATTTATTTTTGATGATACTTGCTCATCTAACACCAACGTCAAAACAAAAAAGTCAGGAACCTATTTTATATAGATAGGTATTGAAAATGATATTTAATCGAACCGAAATGACACTGAAAACAACATGAAAAGTACAAAGTTTTTGACACAAAAGTTCCGACTAAGTAAATTTATAAAATAAATAGTACTGGCTGCCACCCTAATGTTTTACATTAAATGGATGTGCCAATTAACCTATAACTAAAGTAAATTTTCATTGATAATATGAGTAAATTTAGTGTGAACTATGTTCTAAGGAACAGTGTGTGCATAGGCGTATATAAGGACATACGACGGAAATAAAAATCGCAAAATATTGGACGTATGCAGACTTACCGGAACTCCAAATATCCCGATGTTGCTATATTAGATCGATATTTTAACAAGAAAAACGAATACTGCTACACACCCTTATTATACCTCTTATAAATATTTTTGCTCTCTCATATTTCCTCACTAAAATCGGATCCAGGCAAAACCATACTTTTTAAGCTTGTTGGAAGCCACAAAGCATAGTATACAAAACGTTGGTTGTAAACTAATAATTTGTCAATGGTGTTTTGGTGAAATATTAGTGAACCTGCCAGCTCCTAAACGTGCATACAGAAAACTGTTTTTTTTTGTGGCTATTTTATTGTACCTAGCTGGACCGTCTTGTTATTTAACACATTGGATCTGGTAACACTAATTCAGACACAGGTTCACGTACACGGATTATACGTGCCACAAAATTCCCACAACGTCTGGATCCGCGGACAACCCCTTGCAACAGTTATAGCTACGCCCCTGAGTGTGTGCAATAATTCAAATACTGCTCAACAAATCCATCTAAATACCTAACCAATCCCGATTCAAACAGAACCAGTAGTCGTAAACCATTCAGTCCATAAATAGTTAATATTATGCGCCGCAGTACTTGCCAAAAAGGGAGCCAACTGGCACAGTTTGACCATAGAACATTTTGACTGCAGTGTAGTTTGTCCCGTTGATTTCAACTTAGTGACCAAGCTCGAACGTTGGACAGTTGATTTTAATTGTATTATTTTGTGGTTTGTTAAATTTGTACAGGCGAAACTGTGGGCGAATCTAGTTTAGTTTCGGTTTAAATGTTTGTAAACTGACTGGTGCGTGGGTTTGTTTTGTTTGCAAAATCAGGATAAAGGCACTCTATTACTGTAGGTACCTTTGTTTACAATTCCGTCAATTTTATTTTATTTGGGAAAACAAACAATCGTACATTGTATATAATATCTAGAAACAGTATGCTAAAAGTTACAATCCACTGCGTTTCCATATTTTACTAATAATAATAATAATAATAATAATAGCCTTTAATTAACAATCTTACAAATAAGTTTTTCTAAATATTTAATTATATTACTAGACACCAGTTTCGCGAAGATTGTCTTGCTTCCCAGCATAGGCCTCCCCTAAAGCTTGCCACATAGTGCGATCATGTGTTTTCCTTCTCCACATAATGCCTGCTGTTCTTTTAATATCATCCTCTCACCTACGATGTTGCCTCCCTTTTTTCCTTTTGTACTGTCTTGGATACCACTCAGTTACTTCCTTAGCCCATTTCTCTTTTTTGTTTCTCATCATGTGACCTGTCCATCGCCATTTAAGTTTCTTAATACAATATGTCACACCTGTAACGCCGGTCTGTTTACGAATTGTTTCTATTTTTATTTTATTTCTTAGTTTAATATTTNCTAAATATTTAATTATATTACTAGACACCAGTTTCGCGAAGATTGTCTTGCTTCCCAGCATAGGCCTCCCCTAAAGCTTGCCACATAGTGCGATCATGTGTTTTCCTTCTCCACATAATGCCTGCTGTTCTTTTAATATCATCCTCCCACCTACGACGTTGCCTCCCTTTTTTCCTTTTGTACTGTCTTGGATACCACTCAGTTACTTCCTTAGCCCATTTCTCTTTTTTGTTTCTCATCATGTGACCTGTCCATCGCCATTTAAGTTTCTTAATACAATATGTCACACCTGTAACGCCGGTCTGTTTACGAATTGTTTCTATTTTTATTTTATTTCGTAGTTTAATATTGAGCATGCTTCTTTCCATGCTATGTTGGCAGGTCTCTAATTTATGTATATTGTGTTCTGTTAAACTCCAAGTTTGGCATCCGTAAGTCATAATGGGCAGAATACATGAATCGAATATTTTCTTCTTACATTTAAGTGGTACATGGGGATTTTTCACTATTTCTTTTAGAGACCAGTATCTTTTCCAAGCCAAATTAATTCTATTGTTTATTTCTTTTGTTGTGAGGTCTTTTGGAGATATTATTTGACCAAGATAGGTGTATTCGTCAACGTATTCTATCGTTGTACCATTGACTACAATAGGGATTTTTTCAACGTTTGTCATTAATTTAGTTTTTGAGGTGTTCATTGACAGTCCAACATTTCCACTTTCATGTACCAATTGTTCGAGCATTTCTTGTAGACTTGTCGCGTTGTTTGAAATAAGTATCAGATCATCTGCGAACCTCAGGTGGTTTAGTTGAGCTCCGTTGATATTTAGTCCATAATTGTGCCATTCGAGACGTCTAAATACGTATTCAAGAACTGCCGAGAAAAGTTTGGGTGACAGTGGGTCTCCTTGTCTAACTCCTTTTTTTATAGGAAAAACTTCACCCACCCTTTCTGTTCGTATTCTAGCTTCCATGCTTTTGTATATGTTATTAATGACACGTATATATTTTTTGTCCACTCCTTGTGTCTCTAACGCTTCCCATATTTTTGCGTGTTTAAGTGAGTCGAACGCTTTATTGTAATCTACGAATGCCAGATAATAGTTAATTCCATATTCATTACTTTTCTGGATAACGTGTTTTATGGTATGAATATGATCGAGCGTTGAAAAGTCCTTTCGAAATCCAGCTTGTTCCTTTGGTTGGTTTTCGTCCAAAATCATTGTTAAGCGATCAAGAAGTATTTTAGAAAATATTTTATAAATGTTGGACATCAGGCTGATGGGTCTATAATTAGCGATATCATTCTTCTTTCCTTTTTTATGTAGAAGTACTATGGTTGACGATGTCCATTGATGAGGTATGTATTCTGTATGTAAGATTTCATTGAATAACTGTGTGATGATGTTTAATGTTTTGACAGATGTCCCAATTAGGAGTTCGTTAGATATGCGGTCTTCACCCGGTGCTTTTCCTCTTTTCTGTGAGTTGATTGCTTTGGTTACTTCTTCTCGCATTATATTTGGGATCTCTTCCTCCTCTTTGTCCATATAGACAGTTTGTTGACTTGGTTCAGTCAGTACTCCCTCATCACTATATAGCTCACGGTAGTAATCGGTTGCGATTTTCATTATTTCGATTCTGTTTGTCTTGTTCCGCTTAGATTCTCTGTGTGTCATGTTTTCGATCCAATCTATGGTTTCTCTCAATTGCTGCCATGCTTTTTTAACACCACCTGATTTTTCTATATAAAAGTTGATTGTTTCTGTTCTTTTCTCTGTCTATGTTTGCGTATTTGCAAATTTATTTCTTTACTTAGCTTTACTATATCCTGTCTATTGTTTTTCCTGTCTTTAAACAAGATCTTTCTTTGTTCGATTAAATTTCGGGCTTTTGGTCCTAGCTTGTCTTTTGTTGAATTGTTTTTTTATAATGTTACTTTCTATTTCTTTTAATTCTTTTTCTAGCTTACCATATTTTAGTAGCTTAAATTAAATACAGTTATGGTAAACTTAAATAAAATCAATATATTCAACAATACAATTGTTTCGCTATCTTAAAATCTAATAGTTAATCTTCTTATATATAAAAGTCTCGTGTCACAATGTTAGTTACCATACTCCTCCAAACGGCTTGACCGAATTTTATGAAATTTTATATGCATATTCAGTAGGTCTGAGAATCGACTACTATCTATTTTTCATACCCCTAAGTGACAAGGGATGTCCATCCCTAACATTTTTTTTTTATGTTTTGGATGTTTTAATTATTTTTATTTATTTACTAGCTTCCGCCCGCGGCTTCGCCCGCGTGAAATTAGTTTTTGTCAATTCTGGTTCCTTATGTCTAAGATACTCTTACAGGGGCCAGCCTCACGTTGTGTGCAAAAATATTTTTAAATTACCTATTTTAAAACATTTTTGTACACAACGTTTGCTGTTTTGTTATCATTTGTTAAAATGTGGAGATTGTTTGGACTCGACACTCGCGAGCAGGCCACGTAAAGTTGGCCATGCGAAAAACAGTTTTTCTCTAAATGGACACCCGCTACTTTAAGTGTTTGCCCTTGCGCTTTGTTAATGGTCATTGCGAAGGCTGGTTTGAGGGGAAACTGGATTCTTTTAAACTGAAACGGTAAATCTGTAGGGATCATGGGTATGCGTAACTTCTTCATCTTTCGCTATACCTGTCATTATAATTGCTGCATGACGATCAGCGTCTAAATTATGACGGGTCTGCGTGTGCTCAAAAGTTTCAGCAGCCCTTTGAGCTGCGTGACGCTCGGCATCTAAAGTCCGACGGATCTGTGAATCCTCTTCCGATTCCAGTGATCTAGTAAGTTTAGCAGCCCGAGCTCTGCTAGAGCTATTAGCTAAATTGGACTTTCGTTTGCGAGGCATCGTAGAAAAACAAAAATAAAATGAATGGAATAAAACAGATGTACAGATTAAGATTTATTATATTAAAAAAAACCTTTAATAAGCACCTACTTGGTAAAAATGATGCGCTCATCCCACGGCGATGTTAATTAAACACATCGTCCGTCACGTTTAAATGGAAAAAAGTAACAAAGAAATTAAATTATCAATACTTATTTACAACCAATGCAAAAAAAGTAGGAGTTAAGTAGGTCAGGTTAGTTTTACCCCTACTACGACCTATTAGATTAATTAAATAAAGGAAATATGAGCAAATCGGATTTTTTAAAAGTAACGAAAACTATCTTACCTACTTTTAACTATGAACTAAAAGAAATATCAAGTATATACAAAATTAATTTACAGGACCTAATTAATAAAAACACTAAAAAGTTATACGAAACAATAAAATAATTTTACTGGATCGAAAAATGTAATTCTCTATACCGCAAATTTCTCTAATCGCATGCGTCCGACAACGACGTCTGCCCTCACGTGTCTGCCCGTTCGGGTAAGCATAGTTAGAATCGTGCGCTCCCCCACCACACGACAGCGCCGCGCCATTGCCTGCAGCAGATACCGCGCCCGCCACACTTCAGCGAATGTGCGCGACAACGAACGATGACAGTGGCGGCGATGCAGAGTATTCGTTAAAAGGAATTTAAACTTTAAAAGCGAACTTTTTTGTAACTTGATACACCCAAAACTTCTAAATTACATGTTCCTAGATTCAGTGGTTAAGATTTCGTATACAAAAAGTTTGGATTTGTAGTTCTCGTTCCGAATCCGTTCCGTTCGAATTTCGGGAATTCCGTTTGTAGAAAAACTCTGCACATCCTATGAGACCTAGGTACCAAGATTCGTGGTCTTATCTTCAATTCAACCCCTATTTCACCCCCACACTGGTAAATATGCTAGAACAAACGATTTTTTGTTTCTTATAACGTGATATTTGACGACCTTGCATACTAACTTTCAACCCTTATTTCACCCCCTAGCTGGTCGAAATTTCAAAAATGCTGGAACAAATGTTTAATGATTTCATATCAAGTGCTTAAATATAAAGTTTCATGGTTTTATCTTTTAAAATTAAAAATTCCCATACAAACTTTCAACCCCTATTTCAACCCCTTCATCCCTTTTTTTTAAATAAAAAGTAGCCTATGTTTTGTCTCAGGGTCTAAAGATTGTCTGTACCAAATTTCATCAAAATCGGTTGCGGGGTTTAAGTGGGAAAGCGTAACAGACAAACAGACAGACAGACAGAGTTACTTTCGCATTTATAATATTAGTTGGGATAATGAGCCATTAAAAAATACATACAACCCTAAATTGCTCAATCACCTTTTTACCATCAACCTAATACCCAATAGCGATATTAGTACTTTAATTATTTTACACTTTCGGCGGTCGATAATAATTGATCATTTAACACTCGATCGGTTATTCTTGAATATTTATTAGAAAAATAAATAGAATTGTAAAAATGTTTTAGTGTTGGGCAGCCTATTTATTGAGGGAGGCTTTAGGCTATATAACATCACGCTACGGCCAATAGAAGCCGAGCATGCATGAAAAATGTGGCGTAGACGAAGTTACGTGGGACAGCTAGTAATATACCTATACTAAAATAATACATAATAATTAAAAATTTGAGCAAGGTTTAATGATTTGTTTTTTAAATTTATGTTTAGATAGAGCAAATACATCGATATCGTTAAAATGATTATTGTAAGCTTGAACCAATCTCTGGAGCGGCGCTCTCTTTCCTGCATTTGTACGACAAGGAGTTGTAGCAAACAGTGCATAAGAGGATCAGAGCATAAGTCAATCAATCGTATGTCGTGATTTAATTACAAATGCAGGATAATTCAGACTAGCATTACTTAAATATACTAGATTAACAATCTCTCAGTATGATGACGTACCGGAAGACGTAGCGTTGGAAGGCACAACGTGGACCGATGACCTGGTGAGGGTCGCGGGTAGCCGATGGATTTGCGGAATTTGTTCGAAAGAGTCACCGCGGCCCTGGAACGCAAAGGGCTTTAGAAGGAACACGGATGGGTTTTAGTCAGTAAGAGTATGACACGCCCTTCCGCTCCACCCAGAGCGGAAGAAGTCATTTGATGATTTCCCATCCTTAAAAAAAAAAAAAGGGTAGCCGATGGATGCAAGACACACAGGACCGGTTGTTGAGGTGACACTTTGGGGAGGCCTATGTCCAGCAGTGGATGTCTTTCGGCTGATATGATGAAGTATAATGGTGTCCCATGAGCTTAGTTTCATTGTATGTACAGCTAGGAGTGGAATTTTCTGCCGGAGTCTATGTTTCGAGAATGCTAGAACCCCGTGGTCTTTATGTCAAGGCTGAATCAAGCAAGCAAGCTTTCTCACAACAGCATCGCTTACCATTGTATGCGAGCCTCTCAAAAATAATAAAAAAAACTACAACATTTATACACACACACACATAACATATCTCATAACATCGCACATATATTACCGGGAGCGTTAGACAGAGTATTATTCTCGTATAACGTTTAACACCTATTGAAACAAAAGAATGCTTAACATAGATTCCAAAAGGTTTTAAACTTTAGTCTAAAACAATTTAAAACCTTGTTATTGATTCCCAGAACAGCCTCACTTCACCTCTTAACAATAACAGTTCCAAGAAATATTATCGAAAATGAAATGCTAATAATACGAGGCAGGCAAAGTAATACCGGAATATTTGGCTGCAAATAATTCTAGCAATTTCGCTACTGAATATCCGATACCCATTTCAATTTCGAATGACTAAAATAGAAATAAATGACTGTATTATGTAGGAGAGTTGTAACTATGCCGCCACATCCTTAAATGCGGAATTTCCGCAAGCGGGACCTCCGCAAGTTTGTAACGGAGTTATAACAGAGGTGTTAAAATAAAATTGGCTCTATGGGCGGACGTTTTAATGCGTAAAAAGAAAGAAAATAAAAACTTTTGTTTGGCGGCAGTCCATCTGGTAGGTTTTTTTTAAGAATGGTAAATCATCAAATGGCGTCTTCTAGTCTGGGCGGAGCGAAAGTGTCACTCTTACTGACTAAAACCTATCCGTGTTCCTCCTAATGCCTTTTGCGTTCCAGGGCCGCGGTGACTCTTTCGATAAATTCCGCAATCCTGGCAGATGCTGGCTCTAGCGGGCCCCTTCTATTTGTTGACATCTATTTGAGGCGCGCGTGGAATACAAAGCGTCGTTGATCCAAGCTTGGTTCTTATCGGGCAGCGAGCCACCCAACGCCGTCCGAAGGCCCGCGCCTACGGTGGCCGGGAATAACCCTGCAACTCCCGACGCCTGGAGTGTCTTCTTCTGTTGCGGCGGCTGGGGCGTGAGATTTGCCTCTCCCTTACGCGGCCCGCCTCCTAATTGGCTAGCATTACTGCTTCGCAAAAGAAGCTGACTGCTTCCCATGCCCCTTCGCTCCGGACCATGGATTGAACCAGAGCTGGTAGCGAGAGGTCGCCGCCACTGATCACCTCAACGAAAACACGGTCGTGCTCCGCCCAAGTAGGGCAGACCTCCACCGTATGCTCCATCGTATCCTCCGGGGGATTCACACAATGGTGACACCCGGGCGTGTCCTCCCGCCGAATCCGAAACAGGTAGCTTCCGAAACAACCGTGTCCGGTGAGTATGGCGTGTTGTGATAGTGGCGTGCCTACCCGTTCTCCCCTCCACATACCCAAAACAAAATTAAAAAGTAACCATTAAAAGAAAAAAGAACATAGTGTGTACCTTGCGGCTGTACCAAAAAGATTAGTCAGCAATGTTGAAAGACAGATGCTATCTAACGCTGGTCTTCCAATAAACTACTGGTAGTTCCAAGGTTTTACTCCTATGCCAAAAATAGTAACTACAAAAAATAGCCAAGAAAGGGGCAAAGCCTCAACCCTGTTTTTTTGTGAAAAACAGTTTACTCCTTCTAAATATTGATAACATGGTCGATTTGTTTTCAATAAATTTAGTTTATGAATGTTTTCTTTCCACCTTCACCACCAGTTCCGCGAAGACACAGCTCTCTACCTCCGCTAAGATGGCCCTCATGTTACCTTATTATGTAGTATTTGCGAAGGAAAAAAATCGAGAAGGAACTTTTCCTTCTCGATTTTTCACGCAATCCGACAAATTGAAACGTGGATCCCTGAAATATTGACCGTATTTGGCTGAAGCCGAAACGCTCTCACTTAGATTTATTAACAATTTGCCGTTTTTTCCTATCTCCAAGGTTCTATTGAGCTTTAATTTGAGAAATAGCTCGACTTGATAACTGTTTTGTTCAGATTACTTGACATCTTTATTGGATATTTTTCGGCAGAAGCTTAGCCTAAAATATTAGGGTTTTACACGCTAGACGCTTTCGTGGACTAATGTAGGACAGAAATAGGTACATTTATTTTAGGGAAGATTAGTATTTATAGTAGGCATTACCGTTTATTTGTTGTAATTGAAACATTCGTTTTACTTGAGACTCTTATGCTACTCGCTCTTATTTGAACATGTGATACGATTTTTATAATGCAACATCAGTCCTTAGCGTTTTCACATTGGAATAGCGTAAAAAAAGGAATCTTACAAAATACTCACATACTGACCTTCACGACCTTTGCACACTGAATGCCAACAAACACCTACGAGAACATTCAACATTCAGTTATGAGAAAATTGATCGAGGAAGCCTTTGAAGCAATTCCAGCCTTACCCAGTTCTTACCAGGGTTGCGGAATTTGTTCGAAACAGTCATCGCGGCCCTGGAACGCAAAGGGATTTAGATGGAACACGGATGGGTTTTAGTCAGTAAGAGTCTGACACGCCCTTCCGCTCCACACAGAGCGGAAGAAGTCATTTGATGATTTCAGATCAATAAAAAAAGCCTAACTGAGTCGTAACTAGAATAAGCCCCCAAAACGTGTTATTAAATCGGAACTGCTTCAAGGACCGAAATCTCTTATTATCTCCAAGTTGATTGTAACACACGCATTAGATAATAGCTTTAGCTAATGTCTCTTACCAAATAGTAATAATACATTATTATTTCTGCCTTTAAAAAGAACGACTACTTTTATTTTAAACAAAGAGTTTTACCTCTTCTTAATGTTGAAGTCTGTACTACTCCCTAATATTATGTACTATTCATTTTATTGACGAAACGCTCCATAACCTTTTGAATACCAGAGCATAAACGCATCGGCGTGCCCCCAACGCCAAGCTAAAATTCACCATACTTTTTGACACATATTTGTGACGTTTGGTGGACAGGGTACGCGCGTGCTTGTCATGTATACGTGACAATGGTATTCGAAAGGTTAAATAACTTTTTAGACCTAAGTATGCGAATGCATTTCAAGTTTCATTCAAATCGCTACATTCATTTCAAAGAATAAGGCCTTATCAGTTTGTATGAAAAACCAAGGAAAAAACAAGGAGGAGTACACACTTTCAATAAACCCTGTCAATCTCAAACTTAATGACAGCAAAACTTGAACAGCTCAGACTAATATCTGTTCGAACTCCGAACGTGCCCTGACAATGACAAACTGACGCAACTAACCATTTTCGTGAGGCAAAGGCGAAAAACTTTCCGCCATCGCTTGAAAGTTAAGATGGCGCCCGCACATCCGTTTGACACGATTACGCGGGAAACACGCCGGAAATTGCGGAACCGTGCTCAGACTTTAAGAACGCACTTTGGTGATATTTGATGTGTTTAATGTACCTACGTATGTATGTAAAATTTGTCAGGACATTGTCGCACGTAATTGTTTTCTTGCTAAACCTCGATAAATCAGTAAAGTCGCTTGCTGTCTACAGATTCACTCGACTTCTTTATGTTTTGGGAACATACTCATTGAGCGTAAAGCTAAGGATTGGAATTTCCTGCCTAAGTTTCCTGATAGCTACAACCTGGGAATCCTAAGGATAATTGCAGACAGACCAGTATCGGCAGCTGCGGGAAGGCTTATCAGGTTGCACGTTATCTGAATTTCTTTAATTTAATGATTTATTTTCAGTGAACTATTTCTTTAAATGTTAATTTAATACCGACATTGAAAGACGGTAAAATATGGGGAACTTTATAATTATAAAAATACCTATGTACTGAAATGATTGATTGATTGACTGACAAAATATGGATATTTCAATAGTCCGAAATAAACGACTTTTTTTTTAATCAAATGTGAATAGGTTACTTCTAGGCAAGCGTGCTTCATCTTCGACCACATCATCGCTTACCAATAGGAGCGATAGAGGTCAAACGAGTGCCTAGTAACAGAAAAAAAAACTTCCCCATGGTTAGTGTATTTATTTGTTCTCGGTACAAACATCAAGGATCTATGGAAATGGAGACTAACCTATGAAGGAACTACTGAGAGCAAACGTGATACTATCGCTCTTCTATTTGTTGTGTTTTACTATCAATAAGCAGATTTGTTTTGGTTAGCACATTTACTCGATTATGTATGATCACACCGACGATCGTCAAAATCTACTGGCAGAAACACCTTCCGTGACACTAAATTGTCATGAAAATGTCTATGTCATGTTGACTGGCCTGTTGGTCGAGTGGTTAGTGACCCTGACTGCTAAACCGGAGGTCGTGGTTTCGATTCCCACCCAGGACAAATCTTTGTGTGATGAGCATGATCATTTGTTCTGTGTCTGGGTGTAATTTGTCTATAATATGTATGTATTTAGAAATATTTAAATATGTTTATCAGTTGTCTGGTTGCCATAGCACAGGCTCTGCCTAGTTTGGGATCGGATGACCGTGTGCGAGTTTGTCGATGAAAAAAAATTAAAATATTTTTTTTTTTAAACATGTAAGTGTCATGTTTGACCAATGGGAGCACAGTTATTTTCTTTTATAGAGTAGGTATATCATTGTTCACTTTATTTAGTCAAATTGTTTATGAACACTGTTTTTTTTCAAACCTAGCTACATCTGCCTTGCCTTTTCCCAACTATATTGGAGTCGGCTTCCAGTCAAATCAGATTCAGCTGAATATCAATACGTGGAGTGGCTGCCTACCAGACCTCCACAACCCATTAACTGGGTAACACAGTGCTTCTTGCAAAACTGGAGTCATCTTTTTTGGATTCGGAAAATCCGTAACGGCTGCCAAAGATCTACAAATGACAGCCGGGTCCAACGGCTTAACGTGCTTTCCGAGGCACGGAAGAGTCTCGATATGTTAAGACCACCCATCCACAGACCAACCTCGGCAAGCGTTGCTTAACCTTGAAGATCGACCCGTGCGGCTGTTATTATTTAGCTACGAGCTCCTACACCTAAACTTAGTTACATAAAGCCTCTTAAATGTTGTCCTAAAAATTCTGTAGTGTCATTTAATGTGTAGGTAAATCTGGAGTTCCTGAAGCGTGAAACTGTTAACTTCAGTCTTTCAGCTAAAGTACCCATTAAAGCATTTTTCGGAATGTTGTCTGAAGCCATTAGTGAATGAAATGGGGCACAATAAGTATCTGGTAGAGATTATGGACTTTTGAAGAATATTTTATTTACCTAATAACTTTTGCCCGCGACTTCGTTCGCGCATATCCCATTTTTCCCGTTTCCGTAGGAATTTTGGGACGAATTATACACCTAAACCTTTCTAATGACCTCATGAAAATGCGTTCAGTAGTTTTTGAGTTTATCGTGAACAGACAGACAGACGCGGCGGGGAATTTTGTTTTAAAAGATGTAGTGATTTATTTTGTTTTGTAGGAAAATCGGAAGACTTAATCAGCAGCACTCCTGAGAGGCAATTTTCATATTTTTATGGAACGCTTTCCTTTACTGCATAGTACTTACAAACTGTTAAAAACGTCTAATTTCCCTACAATTTAACAAGATATTTTTTAGTTTTATTGTGGCCGAGATGATATTGCGACTTAAACATGAACGTTTTCAAGTAGGAAAATTGGCCTTCGGTACAAAGCGGATTGGCGATGTCAAGCAAGATGTTTCCTTAACGGAACGTCCTAACTTCAATTCCCTCTGTGACTGTTATAAACAGAACGAAAACAAAATTCTGATAAAATTTAATAAAAGAGTGAAATCTTGCTTTTTCCAATTTTTTCAGTAACATTTTCACTGATAAAGCTCTTATGAACCTCTTGATTGACACGCGATGGTATTCGGAACATTCCATTGTCAAGTTTCGCGTCGAGTGTCGATCGGGAGACATATTGGATTCGCGACGTCACGCTGTCGTTCAGAGTAATACAAATCAATGTCACGTCACATGTTCAAATGAAAAGTACAATAATGCTTCCTCTTTTGTTATATTTTATGTTCTACAACACGTGAACCCGATGATATTTACGACTTCCAAACTAGGGATTTAACAACCCCTTTAATCATCTGCCTAGACTTTTCCCAATTATATTGGGGTCAGCTTCCAGTCAAACCGGAGTCAGCTGAATACCAGTATTTTACGTGGAGCGGCTGCCTACCAGACCTCCACAACCCATTATCTGGGTAACACGGTACTCCTTGGCAAGACTGGTGTCAGATTATCTGGCTCCTGACTATCCGTAACGACAGCCAAAGATCTCCAAATGACAGTCGGGATCAACGTAAGCCGTTGATCCCGACTGTCATCGTTTCTAGTTTCTAATGCGTTTTTCTAACTTTTTTTTACCATTGTCCTTATTTTAGTGATATGAATAATTTCTAAAAGTTTTTCCTCCTTTCTTAATGGAACCTTATATATGGGCTCTTATGCAAAATTGTATGTTTCGATACCCAGAGGTCAAGAGTCAACGTTGTAAGCTATTGATGAATGAATTTGAGGTTTTTTTCATAACTAAACTTTTGTAACTCAAATCTGAGTTCAAATCTAAAAACTAAAAGTCTTCACCAATATTGAAGCACAGTTTTCATCGAAAGATCCTTTAATCTCTTAGTAAGATAACACGTCAAACCGCTTTTAGTTTTAGCAAAGAATTAACCTTTTCAAAGACAGAACTCTCAATTCTTGATAACAGAAGGCCATTTAAATATTAGGAACGGGGGCGAATTCCCAGATCTCAGTCCGATCTCAGTCAGTCAGTCAGGATAAGAAGCCATTTAAAAGAAAGTAAGTTAACACAAATTTAAAGGCACACAATACGTTTCGGCGGTTTTTGGTTTCGTGTTTTTTTAATTTTGTTTTAACGTTTCATTTTGTGTTTCCATCCCCTCATAATAACTTTCTTGTAAGAATCAGCATGAACCAAATATAAAGGATTATTGCAGTTATAGTAGGCGCCAGATAAATGTGGAATAAAGTATATTGACCTTTCCCTAATAACTGTTCATAGGTACCTGAACAATTAAATATGAATCGTTTTTCATTATTAGACAATGTTAAGGATCACGAGAGATGATGATTCGGGACAGCTTTGTGTCATTAATTCCGTTTTTCAAATTAAAAATGTCAATAATTGTAGGTGGGTCAATGACCGTTATTCCACGATTATCTGGCGCCTACTATAGTAAAAGTAATGAAATCATCGCTTTTTTTTTAGGATGGGAAGTCATCAAATGACTTCTACCGCTCTGAGTGGAGCGGAAGGGCGTGTCAGACTCTTACTGACTAAAACCCATCCGTGTTCCTTCTTAAGCCTTTTCTTTGCGTTCCAGGGCCACGGTGACTCTTTCGAACAAATTCCGCAGCATGAAATCATCGCTTGGCTTTATAACTTCGCTGCAGCCACTTTGTTTGTACCCAGTGACACTTTACCTTACCCAGGAATCGAGCCCAAGATCTCATGCTCTGCGGTAACGCTTGTGGCCACTAGACCAACGAGCAACACTTTGCCTCGGTAAACCCTTTCTCTCCTTTTTTTTATTTTTACAGCTCAAGTGAGCTTTAGCGCATAAAACCAAGCACTTTACTCCTTCACCCGATCGGGCCATGAATGAATAATTAAATAACTAGGTACTTTCGCACAACCTTTCCAACTCGTTCCAACAAATGAGATTTTATTCGCTTCATTTTGTCGCTAAAGTATAAGTAAGGAAAATAAAAATCTAATGTTCTTTAAGCGAGCTACCATTTTATTTTTTTATTTATATTGTTCAACGTCTTTTACATTCGCTCGTCAACAATTGTTTATCGTCCCTCGAGAAAATTGTGCTTTATTTGTTTTCTACAGTTTTTTTGTTATAATGTAAAATAAGGTTTATTATGTCTTTTTCGTTTTCTGGCTTTTTCAGGAGCTTGTTCTAAGAAACTAGGTTTTTATCTAATAAAGAAATCTATTTTGTCCTTTGTTCCGCGGGTTGACGGGTTTCTTATGGAATTACGAGTCAGACTATTCCAGTAGATTGTTGTTGTAGATGAAAAAACTTGTTTTCCAATGATTAGCAATTAGTTTTTTCTTACGTACCCTTGGCCTACCCCACGAAAACAACCATTTTTTCCAGGATAAAAATATGGCTGGCAGTGGCACTTGACAAGCTTCATATTAGTGAAATAAAATTTGAAATCGGACCATTATTTTTAGGAATTACCTACCAAAAACGCTGTTATTTTCTGATTAATTTCGTTGTGTCATGGTGGTCGCCATCGTTGATTTTGGCACTTAGGAGTCGCAGTGGTTGACAATAGTGTGACTTTCCAATTTAAGCAATTTATTATTGGAGTTTAAGGATATCTCCCTTTTTGTTGTATTTTCAGATGAGTCTATAGCAGTTCCTAATTACCTATGTGGCTCTCATATGATTGGACTATTTCATTACCTAACCATATGGAATTTAGATAGATTTTTTCTCAGAGTTGTCTATTAGGAAACACTGGCATTGTCTATTTTAAATTGATAAATAATATTGACTTCTAGTACTTAAAACAATAAATATAATTTGTCAAATGTTCTATATGGGGTCGGACGTAAAAGAATAGCACCATCCCATCACTTCCCGTGGGTGTCGTGAGAGGCGACTAAGGGACTCACCAGAGAATGGGCAGCAGCATTCTCTGTGCATTGCAACAGCTACCCTGCGATCGCCAACCCGTGCGATCGTCAAGCGTGGTGATGATGGCAAACCCCTTTGAGGGAGGCCTATGTCCAGCAGTGGACGTCTTTCGGCTGATATGATGATGATGATGATGATCATTAGGAACAACTTACGCTGGTATAATATTTTGATAATCGAATTTATGAATTTGCAGAAGACTCAAGGTTCATAAAGTTTAATCACTCTTGAAACATAAAATTAAATAACACAATCTCAAAATCTTCATTTCCGAGCCAAATTAATGATTTAAAATTACACAATCCAAATCTGTTATTAAACTTCGTCGGACAATTTCAATTCGGTGGAGTACTTAATTCAATTAAATTCAAGAGTACAATTTGACAAATTTAATGTTTCATTTTGAAACTTGAAATTTTCAGTAAAGGAATGACAGTCCATTAAAACTTTTATTGCTTAAATGTTTAAGTTGATATTTGAATGATACTGGTAAAAATTGGTGCTTTGTCCAGGAAAAAAAGATTCGGTAAAGATTTTTTAAACAAATCTTTGAAAAGCGATTGTCTTACAATTCAAGCTCTTCGTTTGTTGTATTTATAGCATTTTTTATTTATTGGTATATGACTATTTCCCCGCAAAGTTAACGGATCGTGATTAACTATTACGTATTAACTATCAATAACTAATAACCACTTAAGTATTGAGGTACTTAATTATTTAACAATAACACGCTCGGGTAGGTATATAATTAAAATCAATTATTAGAATATCCTCCATGGTTATTATAACCTGGAATAGAATTGATAAGTGTAACATTAACACATAATTGCTACTTTCAAAGGAAATTTTAAATCAATGGGAAATTTCTGCTGCTACGGTAGACTACAATAATGGATCGATCAATATTACCTATTATAAATAATAATAATATCTTGGGACAACTCACACGGTTATCCGATCCCAAACTAGGCAGAGCCTTTGCTATGGCAACCAGACAACTGATAAACATACTTATACATTTCTAAATACATACATATTATAGACAAATTACACCCAATTAATGAATGTATTTTTGGTTTTAACTGCACCGTTGGTCTCGTGGTCAAGACAGCGACTGCTAAAGGTCCTGGGTTCGAACTTGAAAATTATTTTTTTTGAAGTTCGTCCGGTGACACCTCCGTGCCTCGAAAAACACGTGATGCCATTGGTTTTACGCCTGATGTCTCCTCGGTCGTGTCGGATTGCCGTCCCATTGGATACGAGAGAAAAGAAACAGAGAGTGCACATGTTTGCGCACACTTGTAAACCGTTATCGGAATTCGGTCGCAAAGTCAAAGTCAAAGTCAAAACAAGGACGTTATTATTCGCTAATTTGCTACAAGGTTTTAATATATAAAAAAATCTCTAAGTATTATAGTTAGAGAGAGAGAGCAGAGCTTCACAGAGAAATGACGTTTTAACAGCAAATAGGTCGCAATTTTTTCAACTCAATATAACTGTATTATTAACAAGTCGGTTTACTGACGATAGTTGAACGTAACAACGTCATAAGAAAATACTGATGGAATGGTTTCATTGTTCAAAAGAAAATCAGATGTCGAACGCTGCCGAACGCGGTGGCCGATTGTGCCTCTTTGTCGCTCGTTCCGCGCTCTCGCTTGCACTTCAAGCCTGAAATGGAACGCCTCAGAGCGAGGTAACGCCGCATGTTGTCATGTTTTTTCGTGCGTGCAGCCGGCTCCATTGAATTATAAGACGTTGTCACGTCAAAAATCATCAATTTTAAGATATGTCGACCTTGTAACAAATAAGTGATATGTAAATACAAAAGATTAAGGTATCTACTGCAATAATTCCCTGCATTGGTGCATTAGCAATCAGTAAATAATAACATCTTTTCAGTATTTATCCCTATGCTTATGAAGGTCATCAAGTTTCCATTTTCCTGTTGGTCGAGTGGTTAGTGACCCTGACTGCTTAACCGGAGGTCGTGGGTTCGATTTCCACCCAGGACAAATCTTTGTGTGATGAGCGTGATCATTTGTTCTGTGTCTGGGTGTAATTTGTGTATAATATGTATGTATTTAGAAATATATAAGTATGTTTATCAGTTGTCTGGTTGCCATAGTACAGGCTCTGCCTAGTTTGGGATCGGATGACCGTGTGTGAGTTGTCCCAGGATATATTATATTCGGGGCGGTGTGTTGTTGGCGGTGTCCTTGGACATCTCCAACGCCTTCAACACCCTGCCCTGGAGTTGTATTCGGGAGGCACTGCGTTATCATCGAGTGCCTCCCTACCTCCGCCGCGTCGTCGGGGCTTATTTGGCGGAAAGGTGTGTCACCTATCTGGGACGTGATGGCAGATACCAGCGCCCCATGTCGTGCGGTGTTCCGCAGGGTTCGGTCTTGGGCCCGCTCCTGTGGAACATCGGGTACGACTGGGTGCTGAGGGGCGAGCTCCGGCCGGGAGTGCAGCTGGTGTGTTACGCTGACGACACACTGGTCACTGCCCGGGGGAGCTCGCACAGGGAGGCAGCGTTGCTGGCGACGGCTGCGGTCTCACAGGTGGTGAGCCGCATACGGCGCCTCGGCCTGGAGGTGGCCCTCAACAAGTCGGAGGCCAT
>NDFZ01004975.1:170218-192175 GCA_002192655.3 Mamestra configurata | reverse complement strand
AAAAAAAAAAAAAAAAAAAAAGGATATATTATATTATTATTATTATATTAATAACTCCATTATTCGGGGTCGGTTACCCTGAGTAATTCTTGTGCTTTCATTTCTGTAATTTTAATTTGGATACTAAATATCGTGTTTAAATTTTAACGCTTCACCTTCAACCCTTAAACATCTGGCAAAGACTTAAACATCCCCAATATCAGAGACGCCACCGCATTAATTTTCCGTTTTAATATACAAAATTAATTATTTCCCTTGAGAAATTCTGATCAAAGGACCCCGAAGATTGCCGAATTGTGGCGAAAGGTTACGATTCGTAATTCATTATGTTTTGATCGGTGTGAGTACCTGAGCCTATCGATATTCGAGTAACTGAGACGTTGGTAAAGGAATCGTGAAATAAATGAACACAAGAAGGAATGAAAACAAAAGAAGGATTATCGAGATCAAACGGTATGTTATCTAACAAAAGACGAACTTAGACATTTCTCTAGTGGCTAAATCATCATCTGCCTACCCTTTTCCCAATTATATTGGGGTCGGCTTCCAATCAAACCGGATTCAGCTGAATACCAGTATTTTCTACTCTCTAGTGGCTAAATAAAGACACAAAAATAATCGCACAAAGAACTTGAGTATTATCTGGAATGGCTGAAAAGGAATTAAACACAAATACATATATCTAGTTGGGGAGTGAAGGTCAAAAGAGAATATTCACACTAGCCTAGCTTGAAAATTTTAATTTAAAAAAACAGTCTTTGGGGACTGCCGATAGAAGTGAAAACTAATCGAAAGCGGCGGTGTCGATGACGCGAGTTCCATATTTTTGTTCACCCAAAAAGTACACATATATACACAGTATACATATAGCTCATGGAAAGCGTTCGGTGACGATGACGCGGGTTCCACTTTTTTTGTTCACCCAAAAAATGCTCCACGCGGCTAAAAAAGTTTTCACTTCAAAAACAGATGATTTAAATGTCTACCAACTACAGCCATGACGAAGGAGTTCTACAACTAAATTAGCAAAGTCAAAGTCAAAGTCAAAACGTTTATTTCAATTAGGCCATTAAACGGCACTTTTGAACGTCATCGTTTACAGTTCAGTAAAATAATAATGTTACATTAATAAAGTGACTCTACTGTCCATTCGGAAAGGTAGATTCTTATGGAGAAGAACGGACAAGAAAACAAACATTATATATTAGTATTTTATTGCTTTTACGCAACGATGCGAATGAGATGTGCATCCCTGGTGCGCAGAGTACGGCCCAGCTCCAACAATATCCTGAAAATGATCGCAAGCAGGCTCGATTGTGTATACATATGTCAATCACTGCAGTACCATCTCCCAAGGCATAAAATAAATTTAAGTTATAATGAAATAAAACAAAAAAAAATGTTCTTAAGTTTACAAACACAATGAGTCCTTGTTACTTGAATAAAGAAATTATTATTATTAGACATCATTAATTAGGTACTTAGCGATTATTCCTTTTATTTAGCAATTGTTATACCAACGTCTATGCTACCTAAGGCCGCATTCACACGGGATCCGTCATTGACGATTCGTCAAAAAACACAATACGTCATGACGGATGGACGGTCACATTTCATACGGAATAGTTTTTTCACGATTCGTCAAAATATCCGAATATACGAATTCACATTCGTTTCACGATTCGGAGTACTAGCTACTGAACTGTGCGGGCCCAGGCGGGCATGGCGGGATCCGTCACAACCTTCACGATTCATGTTTTTTGACTAACGCGATTTTAAAAGACAAGACAAGCGTCATTTAAGACCTGTCCGTAATTTTTCACGATTCGTGATGCGTGTGAACACGGGCATTTAAAAAGCATTGCCGCCGTCAAAAAAATATGAATTGTGGAAAAAGACGATTCGTCAAAAAACACGAATCGTCGTTATGTGAATGAGCCCTGACTTGTTATTATTATCTGTAAGCTTTCGCAAAAATGCTATAATGCCTTTTATAATGCGCACAGCAAAGGAGTGGAGCTCTGTGCCTGCGTCTGTGTTTCCGAACGCATACAACCCTAATCTCTTCAAAATTAGAGTGAACAGGCTTCTTCTGGGTAAGCTCGCTCCATCGTCGACTTTGTCTCTGTCGTCTATGACCTAGACTTGAGTCAAGAGCAAACTCATCTAAAATAAAAAAATAAAAAAAAAGTTCAGGCAATCTACATTTATCTACTAATTTGCAATATTTTAAACGAGTTGGGTACTCGTGGGAAGGTATACATTTTTAATCAAAAGTAAACACTAAGACTAAGTACCCTCGAAGGTTAAATAAGGAATTAGACGAAGATGGAAGGATGCGAAACCTGTCCGTTCATGATCTCCTTAGGGACGTCACGAAACAATGAGATGTTTGCTCCTCTTCTCTGCGACATTAATACTTGCTACTAAAAAGTATTGTCTCATTATTTGTGTTTAATACCGTACTTTGAACTGGACCTTCAGGGTCGAGAAGTTGGAGCAGAGTCAAAACACCATAAGGGAGAGGGAAATCTCAACCGCTCTCCCAGCCGGCAGCAGGCGCATCGGGCGTCGGAGGAGGGCTTACGCTGCCCTCTTCCGGCCCCCCTAACTGGGTCCAGGGGTGGCGGACTTGGGATGTCCGTCGCCCCCCATTCATCCGGATCCGAGGTGGCGGCGCGTGGTGTTCCCGTGCGCCCATCTTTGACGTGGCGGGGTTAAAACCCGGGATTATAAAACATGAACTGGTCTGTGAGTATAATTACAAATTATTGATTTGAAGAATAAAAATATGAAAGAGTTGTGCGAAACAAAGCTATTTAATTTAACAGTTTTAGTAGGTACGGAACTCTAAAAAACATAATAAGATTCTTCAATATAATAATTTTGTTCAAATGTTTTCAAAGCGCAATAAGTAATTTTTAAATCCCGGGATACAATCGTCATGTTTATGACTCCGGGATTTTAGAGGAGGTATTATGAACTCTATGTTACTTCCTTCCACAAACATTAGGTAAATATAGTCTACATATTCCGATCTCTGGTGATGTCTTTACAGTCAAAGCTAGCAGGTACACTTACGTTCAAAGTACATACTAACACTACTCTATCCCACAAATTTTGCTAGTCAGAAAATAAGTGAGGTCTGGGAGCTATTTTAGCGTTTTCAACATAGAAGAAACGTTTCCAATCCATAAATTTTATGCTGTGAATAAAACTTTTATTTCATATCGTATCATAACATCAGAATGTTTTTGATGTTTAAAATCTTTATGGTCCTGAAAAGCAACGCTGGAATAATCTGAAAGGTCGAAGCTTAATGAAAGAGTGTGGATTCTAGGTTTTGAGTAATGTAATAAACAACGAGCGAGTCTTACAGTAGTCGCCATAGGATGTGTCGTCTCACCTTGGTAAAAAGCAACATTAACATTAAAAGTACCAACTGACAGCCAACTTGACCATTGCGCGCGCTCATTGGTCAAATCAAATCGCGCGCGCTTCCTCGGCTTCTTGTAACACACTTCCGTCCCATATCACGAAATTACTCCCACACATTGCAGGAAAGCGAGAGAGATTCTTGTTACACATCAAAAATCGAGTCAAATTATTCAAAATCTTCATACTTATCCAGTACAATACAAAAGCTGATTACACTACGACGAGAAGAAACAAGTGGCTCTTAGCTCGGTTAATCTTTACTTATTTTCTTTTGAAATAACTATCTTGGGGAAATCGTTTAACTATTAGATAAAGCAGCAATTACCACTAATGGAACTCATTTGTGGGGGAATCTGATATCGTTTCGAGACGTACCACAGCGTTGGCGGCAGATGAGCCGATTAACGGCTTTAATTGAAAATGCAATGATACTAAGTAATGATAATGCCATGATATTAAGTCCGCCCTTGTACCACTATTGTACATAAAGTTTAAATAAATAAATACTAAGCTGGCAGTAGATTAAGAGCCGGTTTCTGAATTGAGTAAACGGATCCGTGGATGGACAAACGGTTTTTATCAAACCTTCAATATTTTTAAATGACCTTTTCAACGACTCCCCACACCATAGGCTACACGATAAAAAAAAAACTTTGCCACTTTACATGCAGGGGGACCCTAAAAAAATGTATTTCAACATTTTATTTTATCACTTTGTCGGCGTGATTTATACATATACTATACCAAACTTTCTAGCGCTAAGCGTCTTTGAGCTAAACCGCGGACGGACAGACAGACGGACATGGCGAAGCCATAACGGTACCTTGTTGACTACGGATCCCTAAAAAGTGAAATATTTGCTATCACAAAGTCTGTTCTTATCTCCCAGCAGATCCAGACTGGTATTGAGTAATTCCAGATGGAAAACCCACACTTTTCCAGTTTCAGAAATTTAATCCAGGAACTCACGCTTAGCAGTTGCTTGTCAGCACTCGATAAACAGGGATATCATTTATTTTGTATTGCATTTATTTCATACCAACATAACCTCCATTATGTATTTGGAAAGTAAAGTCCTTTTATTTACAACTGTTTTAGTAAACACTTAACTAACTAAATACACTAGAAATACAAATAAAAACTCCTAACTAAATTAACCCTAAAATATGGTGTCAAAAAATGTATCCGCATCGCTGGCGACCGGAAATGTACCCAAAAGACTGGCGGCATTGCCACTTTGTATGGCAATGCTTATTCTTTGACCAAGGTGAAAGCCAGCCCTTGGAAAGTAAAGTTTATCAAAAAGGGAACAGGGAATAAGGCATCATACAATTCGTCAATATCCCAGTCAGTGGAAAAGTGCCGAACATTGGAAGCGAACGTCGAATGTCAATACTGACTGTAGAAAAGGCCAACTCACTGATCACGTGAAGAGTCGATACTAACAAACCAGTCATAACAGCCGGTCGATTCTGTAAACATGTCGAAGTGAAGGCTTGGGTGAAGTTATCACGAGGTGAGCTGTCAATCCATATAATCAAGATGTCATGTGATCACGAAGTGAGCTGTCATTCCATCTTGATTATATGGATTGACAGCTCATCTCGTGATCAGCCAAG
This sequence comes from Mamestra configurata, assembly GCA_002192655.3. Lineage (NCBI taxonomy): Eukaryota > Metazoa > Arthropoda > Insecta > Lepidoptera > Noctuidae > Mamestra > Mamestra configurata. Next base: position 187,118 of record NDFZ01004975.1, on the reverse strand, counting down.
CCTTCACTTCAACAAGTTTACAGAATCGACTGGCTGTTCAAATATGAAACAGTTAACATAAATTAGACTGAAAAACCTTTATCGTAGATACGAGCACTTATCAAGAAATGCACATAAACATGGAATATTATTCGGCCTAAATATTCCATATTGGCCTTTAAGACAAACTACATACATACGCAAATACTTCCCACGGCCGAAAGTTTTCGCATAATTTGTACCCGGGTCTGGAAACAATAACATTCGTGTATAATTTTGACATTCTGATCCACATAGTGATCAATTCTCCTAAATATCTTCTGGCGTGGAAAAGTAACCATTCTTTGCTAGCGGGCCTCTGGCTGAAAGAATTATAGTACAGTCGTCAGCACATCAAGATACAACAATCTGTCAAATTTCTTTAATAAATTTTCAACTTTATCGCTAAAGAATTAGGTTTAAGGTTGATTGGAAAAATTTACAGTTTCGGGTAGCTTGAAGTGCTGGCGTCTGTATCTACGAAAATAAATCTGCCTTGCCTTTTTCCAACTATGCTGGGGACGGCTTCCAGTCTAACCGGATACAGCCGAATACCAGTATTTTACACACAACCTAGTTATAAAAAAAAAAACAATTCAAATCAAATTCATTTATACCTATGTAATATGACTTCACTTGGCAAGACTGCCATGGCATCAGATATTTTGGCTTCTGACTACCTGTAATGATTGTCAAGGATGCTTTCCTAGGCAAAGTCAAAGTCAAAGTCAAAACGTTTATTTCAATTAGGCCATTAAACGGCACTTTTGAACAGGTACAGAGGAAACTTGGCATATAATTGATGGTCACCTATCCTCGGGCCAACCTCCGCAAGCGTAGCTTAACCTCTATATTCGACTCGCGCCGCTGTTATTATTTAGTCAATCATGCCTTCTCTTTATGAGAAGTGGTTGGTCCTGCAGTGGAACTTTTACAGGCTGACATGGTAGTAAATAATAAAGATATTGTTGTAAAAAGTACTTTTCAGTTCACAAAAGTATTTCCAGAGGAAATTCTCGAAATAACGAGAATAATGAATTAAACAAGATTTCTAGGAAGCGTACCTATCAAGACAGAATATCATCAAAACAATTTCCATTCGAACCCGGATAACGAGAACTTAACACCAATAAATAAATAAATCTCCTTTGATAAACCTAAAATGAAATAGCTGTAACCTTTCCTCAATGAATTTCTAACGTAGTTCGTACCTGAATAATTTCAAAAGTAAACAAACATGTAATCCGTGTCGAAATTCTACTGTACATCTAAAATAAACCCAGCTGTATATTTTATCAATCCGGCACAAAAGGTCGTCTATACATCTACCTGTGTGTATAATATGCCTGTGTATATATATCTACCTGTGTGTATAAGCCGCTTATATTCAAACAGATTGTTGATTCAAAAATGGAAGAATATAAAATAGACGTTAGGCTCGCTACAGACAGGCGTACGTGACAATACGACAACGCATTTTCGTAGAAGTTGTTAGAGATCCGTACCCAAAGGGTAAAAACGGGACCCTATCACTAAGACTCCACTGCCTGTCTGTCTGTCTGTCAACATGCTGTATCTCATGAACCGTCATAGCTAGACAGTTGAAATTTTCACAGATCATGTATTTCTGTTGAAACAACAAATAATAAAAAATTAACTAACTTAAAAATTAAAGGGGACTCTCATAGAAGAAACGTGTTTTTTTGTTTATATTACGGAACCCTTCGTGTGAGAGTCCGACTCACACTTGGCCGGTTTTTCTAAAATTTCTTTACGTATCTTTTAAGTAGGTACCTATAAACATAGTATACTACTATAAAAATACTACACTAATAATCAGGCTATACTCCGCAAAACAGCTCGTATTATATGTCTCTGAAGCCCAAACCACCGGTAGCTTGGACCCTGCTTTCGAAACCAACCATAAAAACAATTGATTAAAATTGTAAATAAATAAATATAAAGAACTGGAAAAAAATAATAAAATATTGTTTTCAATTAAAATCGTTATCGCATTGTCACGTCGCACTTATCTGCTGGAGCCTTGAAGGTTATTTTATTTCAGACAGTATTTACATTGAATGTTTTACAATAGATGTTCATGACAAAGGCAGTGCTGGACAATGGTGAGTACAGCTGTGGGTGTCGCAGTAATAAACAAGAGGAATCTATAAGAGGTGGCTATTGCCACCTCTTATAGATTCTCATGTAAAAAGATGTCTAGCCTTTGAAAGCGATTCTCATGTAGGTTTACTTATGTAGATTTGTTATAAAATTGTGGAATATTTTCAGAAGTGTTTTTGCCTGAAACTACATGTTCTGAATTTCGTACTTTCTAGTCAATATTCATGAGGTTTACATACCTTAAAAATACGAAACTAAAATCATATGAGGTAAGTAAGTAAAAATAATGGAGAGGCATTTCAAAGACTATTAAAAAAGACGACGCCATATTTTGTACTATTATTAGTTAGTTATTTTTTTAATTTAAGTGTAATTATAGTACATAATAGGTCGGCAAATAACATTAAAAAAGAAGATTGATACGAACGTCTGAACCTCGCACTTAATTCAATTTATTTGAAGTCGGCACAAAATTACATGTTTTCCTCTTCCAAACTTCTCCATAAATCGTTATTTTAGCAATCACTTCTTTCTGGACATATTTTTTTCACACATTCCATTCATCATTTATTTGGTCTTCCACTACTTATTTATTTAAACTTTATGTACAATAGTGGTACATGGGTGGACTTAATGGATCAAGGCATTCTCTACCAGTCAACCTTTGGGTTATAAAGACAATAGTGGTACATGGGTGGACTTAATGGATCAAGGCATTCTCTACCAGTCAACCTTTGGGTTATAAAGACTACTTATACTATTTTAGGTGTACAATAAATAAAAAAAAAATAAAAAAATTGTATTTTAACGATTCGGAAGGAATATACAAATATTATATATAATAGTAATGAAATTCATAATAATCATGACGAAGAACATCTAAGAATGACAAGCTTTTAAGTAGTGTTTTCGGATTTTACGCTTAGGGGAAAATTTAGACTCAACCTCACTATTCTTGTACCTAACCACCCACATACATAGTCATAACATTCCTCCAGATATTTTTCTCATTTCTCCTCATTATAAGAAATTTACCCACATTTTTTAAATAAAAATCATTTTTACGAAATATTTTTTTTTGTAAAAAAGTTTTTTATATTTCACTACCCCACACCTAAAAACACCACAGAAAAGTATTTTGCTTTCCTGTAAAAAAAAACGCAATTTCGTTCACTTGGATGACATTATTTTCCAGCTATTTTGATTTCCATTCTCCCATTCCTATCCAAAGTCCTTGAAAAACTTGTCCATCAGCAACTTAGCACATTCCTTTCCAAGCAAAATCTGCTGAATCCCTTCCAATCTGGTTTTCGACCTGGACACAGCACTACCTCAGCACTCGTTCATATTACGGATGATATCAGGTCAGGTATGGAAATGGGGAAGTTAACGGCACTCGCTCTGCTAGACTTTAGCAATGCTTTTAATATGGTTGACTTCGACATTTTGCTTGGAATTCTGTGCTCTTTTAACATATCTCCTTCGGTAATTGACTGGTTTCATAGTTACCTGTTTGGCCGCCGGCAGCGTGTTTGCATAGAAGAATCTTTCTCTTCTTGGTGTGACACCTCTGCCGGTGTGCCGCAGGGTGGCGTGTTATCTCCTTTACTTTTCGCACTTTTTATTAATGGTATCACTCAACGTCTATCTTCTTTCTACCACCTGTATGCTGATGATCTCCAAATTTACACCCAAGCCCCTCTCGGAGAGCTATCTGATGCGATTGAGGCTATTAATGCAGACCTGGCACGAATAGGTGAATGGAGCACTGAGTTTGGGCTGAAGATCAATCCAGTAAAGACGCAAGTGATTGTTGTTGGTAGTTCACGGACCATCTCAAAGATTGATTGGTCGACACTTCCCCAGGTTTCTTTCAATAACACTTTAATTCCTATAACTCACACTGTGAAGAACTTGGGGATTTATATCGACAGAACTCTTTCCTGGACTAAACAACTGCAGGAGGTCAGTCGTAAACTGTTCGCTTCGGCGGGCTCCTTGAGACGCCTTCGAAATTTTCTTCCCATCACCACTAAAATTGCCATAGCACAATCTCTTCTTCTTCCACTCTTGGACTATGCTGACGCCAGCTATCTTGATCTCACCCAAGACCAATTCGACAAGCTTGAGCGACTCCAAAATCTGTGTATCAGGTTCATATTTGGCTTACGCAAGTATGACCACGTTTCCGAATTTCGTACTAAGCTCAAATGGCTTCCTATTCGCCTTCGCCGGAATGCCCACATACTTTCTCTTCTTTACAATGTACTTTTTAACCCTTCTACTCCTTTTTATCTTAAAGACCGGTTTCAGTTTCTCTGTGACACACACTCTAGGTCCTTGAGATCATCGGAAAATCTTCAATTAAGTATTCGTATGCACTCCACATCCTTCTTTAACAAATCTTTCACTATTCAAGCTGCTCGTTTGTGGAATGCATTACCCATAGATGTGAGGCGTGCACAAACGCTACCAACGTTTAAAAAATTGGTGAAGGAGCATTACCTCTCACTATAATTTTTCTTCTCCTTTCCCATTTATATATTTGATATTTATTAGTATATTATTTTAGTATTGTGTGTATTTTATATTATTATGTCTATATTGTTTATGATGTTTGTACACTGACCGCCCTAAATCTAACTTCTTTCGTTCAGTCCATCCAAAGGTTGTCTGTAAGAGATTGCCCTGTGCGATAAGACCGCCCATTGTACACTTGTTTTTTTTTTTAAACGTTTTTACTATGTTTGTAATGAGGTGTACAATAAAGTATATAATAAATAAATAAATAAAATAAATAACTGCAGAAGAAATTTTCAAATCGGTTCTTGTCGATCGAGTTATGAGGTAACAAACATTAAAAAAACACTCAACCGAATTGAGAACCTCCTCCTTTTTTTGAAGTCGTTTAAAAGAGAGTTAAAATAGGAAGTTTGAAAATGCCACTACTTTTCTTTTCTTTCATATTAAGTTCAATGATAATAAATGTTGATAATGATTGCAGACCCATTCACAATCCAAACAAAACATTCCCACTAGCTTTTCGATCACCATTGTATACCCCACTTCCCGATGCATTACACAAGTGCTGCTCTCAATACAAAGCAATACACGTGACGTCAGAGCCACGGAAGTAAATCCACGAACAACACTAACTTAGTAACTTCAAGTACTAAGTTGCTATTGTGTCGAAGTAAGCAACCTCACTAGCGAACGAATATACAATCTGGATTGTGTTTTGTTTCGGGAATTTAGTTTAAATGTCTGTGAATTATTCGAGTGGCTGCTTATTAAGTTTCAAAGCATTATTATTATCATTCATCATCATCATTTCAGCTGTTGTTCAACCTATCCCAAGCGTCACCACATGAAGCAGTAATGCTAGCGAAGGAGGAGGCGGGCCGCGTGAGGGAGAGACAAGCCCTACGCCCCAACCGCCGCAACAGAAGAAGACACCCCGGGCGTCGGGAGTCGCAGGGCGATTCCCGGACACCACAGGCGCGGGCCTGCAGACGGCGAGCGTTGGGTGGATCGCTGTCCGATCACAACCAGGCCCGGCAGTCATCGCGGCCCTGGAACGCAAAGGGCTTTTGGAAAAATACGGATGGGTTTTAGTCAGTAAGAGTCTGACACGCCTTTCCGCTCCACCCAGAGCGGAAGAAGTCATTTGATGATTTCCCATCCTTAACTGCACCTTTTGGGAGGCCTTGTTGTATTATTGTGTAATCAGAATGAACAGTTTTTTGCTCAAGTATTCATCAAAAATCACGGTGGCACCATACTGTTAATTTACAATGTATCTAGAAGTACTTGGTTATTCAGTTAACCAGTGGTCTCAAGCATACCAAGAATACAAGAATACCAATAATTTTGTGGTCAGAAGCCCGAGTGCGAGGGGCTTTGATTTCCTAATCGAAAAAAGGAACAAAGAAGCCAGTGTACTTAGGATAAATTCTTGTTTAGAATTATCTTTTGTTTTGTGGCTGGCAATCTTGAACGGAAAGTTTAAAAAATTATGTAAGTGTTAATTGAGACATACCAACTGAACGTAACAAAAACAGGTAACATTCACAAGATAGCCTACTTAAGAATTACTTCGTTAAAGTGCCTAATACAGCACAAAATACTAAAGAGCAGACAGATAAAATCGCATGAAGGAAACTTTCCTTCAGCGAACTATTCATTAATTGTGAGGAACATGAGAACGCTTTCCAAAAACAGAGCAAAAACTTGTGGAACGTTCGAGAACCTTTTTGTTATGGACGGACGTATTTGTGAGAATAAATGGGTAACTTGTAGAACTGTGGGTTACTTGGACTGCACAGTTTTTTGTGGATATGAGTAGAACAAATGTAGGTAATGAGACTTAAGCTGAAAATCTTTTCTCCTTGTCTGTCAAATTCATCTAAACATTGTCTGCAAAAGTTCGCTTTTTGCAATAATATCTCTCCGAGTCAATTAAGTACTTCTATTTCTATTACATTCCATTTCAAGCTGTGTTTCTACAAAACTGTAAAATGTATCGCTTCATTTCTCCGTGTCAGAACTTGGAAGAGAAACATGGGGATTGGCTCAAAAAACCAAAACAAATCTTCAAAATCAAACAAGTAGTTTGAGCCGGACCCCCTCGGATTTCTCATTGCTTCCGAGTGCGCGTCTCCTTTTCAAGGATATTTCTCGCGATTCGTTCTGTACCCAATGCCTACTTGACAATTCTTCACAGCACAATAAAAACTATATTAACAAAACATACCGACATGACCGGCCTGTTGGTCGAGTGGTTAGTGACCCTAACTGCTAAACCGGAGGTCGTGGGTTCGATTCCCACCCAGGACAAATCTTTGTGTGATGAGCATGATCATTTGTTCTGTGTCTGGGTGTAATTTGTCTATAATATGTATGTATTTAGAAATATATAAGTATGTTTATCAGTTGTCTGGTTGCCATAGCACAGGCTCTGCCTAGTTTGGGATCGGATCACCGTGTGTGAGTTTGTTGTCCCAAGATGTATTATATTATATATTATACATGCCAAACTCGAGCTGCTCCTAAAATAAACCCACCTCCACACTCGACGTAAAATAAAACATAAAAACAAAAAGCAATTGGAACTGCAATTAAAACAGTCCACTCAAATGATTTTATAACCGTTTTAATTTTTACAGCCATTTTGAACGGCCGGCCATTCAAAATGGCGGCGTCGTCAAGCGTGATAGATTTAATTTGGTTTCATACATTACGAGTATAATGGACGCTTTTAAAAGAGGAATTGGCGAGGATACTGAGAATTTAATATTGCAGAGCATTCTTGTACGCAGTAGCCTGATTTTCAAATTATTTCATTATAAGTTTTAAAAGAAAACATACCTTATATGAGTGAGAGTTTTTACGACTTTAAGAAATAAGTTCAGAACTAGTTAGGCATTCCCAAGAATGTACACTAATATTAACAAGAAGGGTCGATGTTGGTATTTTAAATGAGCAACAATTTAAAACTTTGGTAAAATCTAGTTTTTATCATAATTTTACGTGATTGAAAATGACACTGGAAAAATGAATTTTTAAGTGATAATAAAGCCCGAGTGATATGACACTCGTAATTCACTGGTATAACACACTGATAGTGTGTTTTTGTGTGGTCTGTGTATATTTTTTTTTTTGTAATCTCATCAGAGCCTTGCTATGACATCGTATAACCATAATGATTCCTCTGTGAGAAAGATATGTGTATGCAGAAGACAGATAGCACTGTCTTTTTTTCAAAATGGAATCTTGATGGCATTGGTGCGTTATAATTAAGCCAAGTACTAATCTTTTCTAAACGTAAACCTACAAACAATTTTCATTTGTTTAGTATTAGTTAATCTCTCTTACAATCAGTATTAACTACCCCCACTATCCTCTCTCACAATTAGAAGTTGATTCAAAGAGAAAATTTATCCAAGTCGCGTCTCGTCCAGTTCTTATTCTATTCAGAATTGCTGCCAGAGCTTTAACACGCCATTTAATCTGTACGAGCAACTGAAATACGATGGTCATTTGACTACGAGAAAGTTTGACAAAACAACGTCGCACAAAGGCAGTAAAAGATTAAATTAGGTACCTAGGTAGGTACCTAATTTAATCTTTTGCTGAAGAGTTTTCCAATCCTATGGTTAAGATGTTTTCCTTTACAAATTTTGTTTCGAAGTCATTAGTAGGGCAGTTCATTCATGATATGGACGAGTCTGGAGCGATTGAAGTTTTGAATAGAATTCCTTAGGTGGGTATGCTTTTGCTGAGTTCTGAGTATGGTCCGCCGATTTAATATGAATTGTTGAGATTTCAGTATACAGGAAATGGAGAAAGAAAATTTTCGAGATTTTTTTAGAAAATGGTGCATCGTTTTCACTACAAGAGGTAACAAGAGGTAACTTCTGTATTCAGAAGTTTTGGAGTTGTTTATAAATGTTATCAGCTTAATAATATGTATTGAGTCAAGTCTTGTCTTAGGGCGCCCACACAAAACCGCGATGCGATGCGATACGACGCCGCAATCGCAGGAACTTGTACGTGCGAGCTCGCAGATATTCGCGATGCGTTGCGAATTCGCAGTTATGTGTGGGAGCCCTTAGTCTTGTTCGACACAAAATTAGCAATACCATCTCGTTCAAATTCTATGAAAAGTAGACGCGTCCTAATCCTACTAATACCTATTATAAATCGTAATGTTTGTATTTTCTCAGCATGCCTCAGCAGACTGCTCAAAGCATTCAGAAAAACTTTACACGCTATACTTCTATCTGCGTGTCACACAAATAGAACATTAATTAAGTAATGCCATTAAATAAATATTTTTTTCTAGTAGTAAGATTAAAAACCTTCTCAATTTGAATGGGACTGGGCAGGACATGTCTGCCGCATACCAGACAAGCTGTTGGCCCGTAGTACACAGGCCTGCTGCCCTACTATGACGTGCTAATGCCATCCAATTCCGATAATGTAAGAGGGATAGTGCTATTCGCTATGTATAGCTCCGTCTCCCTCTAAGAGCGGAATTATGATCATTTTAAGACTTCATAGTAGGACCCCTGGTGCCCTGGAACAGCGACACGAGGCTATCCGAGGCCATAATAGTTCGTTCACAATAAATCTTCTGGCAAAAACTTTCATATGTCACCGGGAAATTGCAGCTTCCGTAAGATTGTAGTAAATATATATTGGATTAGAATTTCTCGGAATATTATAAAAAAAATTATATTGAAGACAATCAATCCCATCCAAATTCAATTGTTTCCAATATATCCGTGTCTTATTGAGAAAAGTTTGTTTACAATTGCACGCGATGTTTTAAAATCTTACGGCGTATGCAATTTCCGGTGACATAAATATTTAAATAAATGTTATTATTCGGTTACGGAACAGAGTGTTGTTTATCACAAAATTTGCAGTAGGTACCAACATCACTTTGAAACCCTACGTATATAAACTAAACGCATATTTCAGAATTTAATGAAAGACAAGCACCCATACAACTTGTTTTCCTTTCATTACAGCATCAGCAAGAAAATCATTCACTTAAATTAAAACAAACAACACTTGAATAATAAGGTTTATGTTAGCGTAAGCTCTACAGTGCGTAGGCGACTGCGTTTCATTATTACCCTAGTAAATATAGTGCGACTAGTGATTAAGTCAATTTGTTCGTGGTTTGGTGTCGTCTTTATTTGAACGGCTTATGTGAACGTGCAATGTTTTTGTGAATCGTTATCATTCTGCTTCAGAAGCTTTAGAAAACTAAAGGGCCACAGTAAGCGCCAGAAATAAATATCGTGTTTATCATTTAGGTACCTAATAACCACTTGCTAGAATTTTGATGATGAACGAACATCCTCAAATAGGTAAATTCATTGCATAAAACTGATTGCCTGACATCATCAACCGCCGGTCGATTCTGCAGTGCGATTCTGTAAAAATGTCCTAGTGAAAACTTAGACGAAGTGAACGACAAGTGAGCTGTCAACCCATACAAACAAGATGGAATGGCAGCTCACTCGTTGTTCACTCCACCTAAGTGTAAACAATGAGATGTCGACGGAATAGACAGGCTGTAAACATGTCGAAGAGAAGGCTTGGGTGAAGTGATCATGAAGTGAGCTATCATTCCATCTTGATTTCACTTCATTTTAGTGTAGGACGCAACCTGTGTCGATACTCTTGCGCCATCCCATCTTCCTAGTCCATCGTGTTGTGCTGGTGCTGCTGCTGCGGCTGCGGAAACCTCAAGCGGCGTAAATATAGTGTTGTAACCTTATTGGTAACTATATTTTCTAGCCATTTGGGGTTAAACCCTCGGTCCGTGGGGCCCTGGTGCTCACAGCCTTTTCAAAGAAATTTCAAAACGGCTGGTTGACACTTTCCGTGACCCAAAAGCTGGCTTTTACTTTGGCCAGAGTCTAAGTATTGCCATTCAACGAGGCAATGCCAGCACAGCTGACAGCATTGAGGACGAATTTTTTTATGCTTAATTTTAGTTTGTTGTAAAATTAGTTTAGTTTATTTATTTATATATGTGTAAGAAAAAGAATTAAGATGATAAAAATACAATGAATAAAAAATATCTGGTAGATAAATGTTTACTGACTACATACAAGCTAATTACTAAATCTTGAAGTCAAACACAATTCAAAGTTGCATTATAATCTATCAAGTCGTTTAAGCTGCAGGAGTTGGCAAAGAAACCCTACCTAAAAACTTCCATAAACAAAAAAATAATGTTCATCTAATAAACTCCATAATATGTGATAGGTACTAGCTTTTGCCCGGGACTTCGTACGAGCATATCCCGTTTTTCCCATTCCCGTAGGAATTTCGGAACGAATTATAAACCTAAACCTTCCTCATGAATAACCCCATTCATTGGTAAAAACCGCATGAACATTGGTGCAGTAGTTTTAGAGTTAATCACGAACAGACAGACAGACGGGGCGGAGGACTTTGTTTTATAGTATGTAGTGATAGTGATAAACCGTTTGTGCCAGGGCTGGGTTTTTCTAGGAACCGTGAACCGTCTTCTTTATGGAAAATTCAGACAGACAAAGTTACAGGCAAAAGCCAGTTGTCCGTTATTTAGTTAGCAACGGATATTGGGTCTAGTGGTACAATAATTGCGTCACATCCCCCAAGTACATTGGCTCCAATGTATTTAAACCACGAGCAAGCTTTGAAGTTATTTACATGCCTCAATTCAATTGGTGTACGTCGCATTGAATTGCCGCTCTCTGTTGTGAGAATAATATAGAACGATTTCTGTAAGGATTTTGGCGAGGTTCCATTTTGGTATTGTGGTTTTGTACTTATCTACTTTGGTATTTATATTAGTTCTGATCAAAGATACAACCCTACAGACGGATATGGAACCTCCGCTTTTATGTGAAGTCGGTTTAAAATAAACATATTCATGCATTCCTGGATTTCCTGAAAATTATAAGCGACTTAAACCGAAAGATTATAATTTGTGTGTGTATATTTGTTTAATTTTTTTGGTTAATATCCAATGTAATTTTTTTGTGCTCTTAGTAAACTCACTCATTTCCAAATGTCAATCGCAATGAGATTTAGTTTTTGAGAGTCCAATATTCTGGGTTAAGCTCGCCTTTGTACATAAGCTGTCCCATTGTATTTGCATATGTATGTTTTTGTGTGTCCAATAAAGGAAAGAATAAGGTTTCATGAAGTTAAAACGCGAAAATTTGTTATCAAGCACAACGTAATATGTAAAATTAAAATTTTCAACAACATACACATTGCATTAGGCATTGGCGTTAAAAACTGATTCTGATACAAAAAGAATTATCAAAATCGGACTACTCTGTAAAAAGTTACGCGTAACGTTACACACAAAAAAAACGCGTCTGCTTGAGATAACTACACCGATTTGAAAAATTCTCAGCAATGGATAGCTACATTATCAGCGAGTAACATAGGCTATATTTTATCCCTGTACTCCCACGGGAACGGGAACTACGAGGGTGAAACAGCGTGACGTCCACTAGTCATTGTATCGTCACTAATAAAACCAGAGATCGGAATAGGTAGACTATATGTACCTAGTGTTCGTGGAAGTAAGTAACATAGAGTTGATGAACAACATGACGATTGTATCCCGAAATTTAAGAAATTGCAAATTACTTATTGCGCTTTAATTACATTTTAACAAAATTATTATATTGAAGAATCTTGTTATGTTTTTAGAGTTCCTTACCTACTAAAACTGTTAAATTAAATTTTAATAGCTTTGTTTTCGCACAACTCTTTCTTCTTTTGATTCTTCAAAACAATAATTTGTAACTATACTCAAAGTCCAGTTCATGTTTTTATAATCCCGGGTTTTAATTGTCATGATTCCATTTATGATTCCGGGATTTTACAGGAGGTATTATCAACTCTGTGTTACTTACTTCCACGAACATTAGGTAAATATACTCTACCTATTCCGATCTCTGCTAATAACACAGTAGATAGGTATCAGTTAGAACCTGAGTCGGTTCCGACTAATATTGTCTTCCCAGAACTCGATTAATACAGCCTCATTAGACAGACTGTTCCTAATTAGTGTCTGTGGCTAATTCATGATGTTTCTACCGTTGTAAGCTAGGGGTCATTGACACGCGGTCCCTACGGTTATAGTCTGGGGTATATAATTGCTTGGTTATCTGGTAAATTGACTGCGTAATGCTAAATAGTGGATGGTCTTTAGTTGTTGACCAATATTATTTATTTATTCATGGTTCTAGGTTGAGGCTTTTAGATGTCACCGGAAAATGGAAAACACCGTAAAATTGTAAAATATCATATGAAATGGCTCTGGCCCTAGCGGGCCCTGTCTTCTATGCTGACATCTCTTTGAGGCGCGCGTGGAACACAACGCGCCATCGACCTGGGCCTGGTGGTGATCGGACAGCGAGCCACCCAACGCTCGCCGTCCGCAGGCCCGAGCCTAAGGTGGCCGGGGATCGCCCTGCGACTCCCGACGCCCGGGGCGTCTTCTTCTGTAGCGGCGGTTGGGACGATGGCCTTGTCTTATCAAGAAATTACAGTCTAATAAAGATTTACTACAATCTTACGGAGTCCGCAATTTTCCGGTGACATAGACATAATTCAGGTGTGTTTTGTGTTAGAGCTTCAAAATGTCATAGGTGTAAAAATCTCTGGGAACTATCTTGTACATATTCTGAGAATGTTGGCCAATGCCATCATATTTTATTTTGTGAAAAAGAGATAGTGCTATGCGTCTTGTATAGCTTCATCTCCCTTCCTCACAAGGATCATCATGGTTTGAAGTCGTCTTAATAGGGGCCAGCGGCTCCATGTAAATTACTAGTACTCAGCAGCAGTCAGTTTTTAATAATCCTAGTTCGATCCAGCCCGTCCTTAGTTGTCCTCCCCCCAGCGACGCCCTAAGCCGAGGCTCGTACCCCACAGGGGGTGCCCTTAGCGTGTAGTCGCTTAGTTAGTAAGTTTTTTATAAGCCCTGGCTGGAGGCTTTAATATTTATATTAAGGCCATTACAGACAAGCCCGGTTAAGCAGTCGACAACCTCATAAGTTGAATTGCGAGGCGCCACTCACAAAAACAAGCCCGTCTCATAGACTGGACGCCGACTCAATCATGCATAGTTGGAAAAAAGCTGTTTTACAAGCACTGTGTGGGGCTAAGACACTGGCTATAGAATATTCAGGACGAAATATTAACAGTAATTGAAACCACTATTTGATAACCGCCTTTGATGGAACCTATGTACATAAGTACGCAATATAGGTCTACTTGTGTCCACTATTACCTTACTCGGGGTATATCAAAGTAATGTGCGAATTTATATGTGCAGTGTAAAAAAAAATCTGCCAGGGTTGTGGAATTTGTTCGAAAGAGTCACCGCGGCCCTGAAACGCAAAGAGCTTTAGAAGGAACACGGATAGGTTTCAGTCAGTAAGAGTCTGACACGCCCTTCCACTCCACCCAGAGCGGAAGAAGTCATTTGATGACTTCTGATCCGTAAAAAAAAAACTAAAATTATACTTGGTATGTGTAGATGTTCGTACACCAAAATTATTTTTATAACTAAAACTCATAAAGACCTACAACGACTCAATAATAAAACAGTAAAAATAAATTAATAGTTGTTGTGTGCAGCCAGAGAATAAAAGGGTTCAAAATTCAAGAAAAAAAAATCAAAAGTCATTTATTCAAATTAGGCTGAGTGCCAGCACTTTTTGAACGTCAAAGTTCTACATAAAGACAGTCCCCCAAAACGCCCGCCCGTCACCACTTCCTAGTGTTGTAGCTGGGAAGAAGAAGTGGCGCAACAAACTCCCCAGCAACACATCTGTCTGTTAAGCTTTTAAAAACTTGAATTTATACAATAGTATGGAAAGTATTTTACAATACATGACACAGAAAATAAAATATTCAAACTGTAAATCAAATTAAATGAAATTAATTGACACTTGGTAGCTAGCACACTCCATTAAGCCATCAGAAATAGACAAACTCAAGCATTAACAAGTAAACCAAACTAATTATGCCTCCGGGCATAAATGGTGTGCCCGCTAACACGTGCAATAGTATAGTTCGTTCAGCATATTGCTGCAACATTGCCAAGCAAGAATGCTGGTATTTTAATAAAAATGAAATAAAGAGACGTTAATATAAAACGTTACACAGCTGTTGCAAACAGTAAACAAAAAAATAATGAAAAGCAAATAATTCTACAAGATAAGAAAATAAATAAAATGGCCATGATAAAATGTCGTTGACAAGGATTCATAATATCTTATGAAGATTCGGACTTTTCTTTATTAATTTTCTGTTCCAATATCATCTACCTTAAAATGAAAGGAAGGATACCCTTAAAGAATAACATTGTTGTCCATTTGAATGCCCGTTAATTGTTTCTTGAGAGCAGTATATTTTAATTTTGGTCGTAAAAATGTTTTGATTAAAAATATGGAACCCTTGATGAGCCTTTTTCATTTGTAAATCTGAACGTTGAAATGGAGGAATCCCGCTTTTACTTGACATTCTAGTATTTGCTTGATATCAGGTCCTATCTGGTACTTAAACAATAAAGAGTTTCACTAGTCCATTATTATCAAGAAAATGAATATGCATCATATGCCTAGCCTTTTCCCAACTACATTGGGGTCGGCTTCCAGTCAAACCGGATTCAGCTGGATACCTGTAATACGTGAAACGGCTGCCTACCAGACCTCCAAAACCCATTAACTGGGTAACACGGTATTTCGTGGCAAAACTGGAGTTAGATTTACTGGCTTAACGTGCTTTCCGAGGCATGGAGGAGTCTCGATATGTTAAGATGGTCACTCATCCACAGATCGACCCCGGCAAGCGTTGCTTAACCTTGAAGATCGACCCGTGCGGATGTTATTATTTAACCACGAGCTCCTTCAGAAAGTAAATACCTACGATTATTTTATAATAATTTTTATTCAAAAGCTTCACACTCCTTTTATAATTTTCCTTAGAAAACCGGCCAAGTGCGTGTCGGACCACGCACAGTGTAGGGTCCCGAAGTTACCGGTCTCCATAACCATGCCAGAAAAATAATAAAATGTAATTAACTATCTATATAAATTCACTTGGTTTTAAGTCATTTTCTATGGAATTATAAGGATATTTTTACTTACCCAGTTCCATTTAACATGCCATTTAATTACAACTGTCTATGAATGGCAAGTTAAATGTAACTAGCCTGTAAATCGTATACTTCTACGTTTTAAACATTGCCCCACACTAGGAATTTCTCCTGTATCGTGGGTGCGTTTACAGACATACAAATTCACATACACAAACAGCCAGACTCGGAACAACTATCTGTAGGCCATACAAATATTTTTTACGTGCGGGAATTGAACCCGCGACACGCAGCACAGCAGCCAATCACTCAACCATTGCGCCAACACACATTCACACACACACACACAACCTCACACATTTCACACACACACACACATTTATTTTTTTTATTTATAATTTCTATGTACCGTGCGTGTTTCATGTAAGTGCTAAATAAATAATATTCTTTCTTTTTTCTTTCAATCGTGTCGTCCAAAACTGTATGATCAGAAAATTTCACTACCAGCACGGCATGGCTTCCCTTTCCATGAATAATTTCACGCATGACAAGCGCCATGTTAGCCGTTGGCGGGCGTTGTAAGCAATCACAGTTGGTAATTAGTGTGAACCTTGTTTATTATATCTATGGTGTGAACTCATTAATTTATAATAGTCTCTGTTTGTGCTCACTGCCTGATGGATGGGCGGTGGTTGCTGGGTCAGCTGGGTAGTGTGTCTATGCAAGTTTCGAACCGAAAACTTCATCCTATTTTGAAGTAGGTTAAATATTTTCTATGTGTCAATGCGGCTAGTGTTCTGGGCACTTTTCCCGTTGACAGCGACGTGGACCAATTTTTCGATGCTCTGTGAGTTCTTTCCAAAAGTCAAAACGTTTATTTCAATTAGGCCATTAAACGGCACTTTTGAACGTCAGCATTTACAGTTCAGTAAAATAATAATATTACATTAATAAAGTGACTCTACTGTCCATTCGGAAAGGTAGATTCTTATGGAGAAGAACGGACAAGAAACTCCATAGTTACTCTTTTCAAATAATGATTTACAAAATTTGGTATACAAAAATTAATTTAATATTATGTGAGGACGATACACCCAGAGTATGCTACTTATAAGAACAAAGTAT
>NDFZ01004975.1:130576-169552 GCA_002192655.3 Mamestra configurata | reverse complement strand
CCTCTCAAGCCCCGCCGGCACACCGGTGTGCCGGCAAGAAAATTCAGTCAAGCACCGCCGGCACACCGGTGTGCCGGCTGGGTACACGCGGTTTAAATCTCTATTATTATTTATACGCAAGGCCGATTTTCCTGTAGCAAGGTTTACACGCTCGCGGAGAGATATTGTTGTTCGTCTACCATAGACTCCGACCAAAAATATAATTTGGAAGTATTAAAAAAATAATGTAAAACAGACGCTTCGAATCGCAATGGCCGCCGAGTGCGCGCTCCGTACGTTTTGAGTGAAAAAGTGTGTGTTTAGTGATTTATTCTACGGTAAGTGTACAAATATTTACTTCTAAGTAGTTATTACATCGTTTTATATAATATTTGCAAGAAATAACATTATAATAATAGTTTTTTTGATCAAAAGAAAGTCACGGGTAAATGTCGTTGTTCGCGCAGCCACTATTTATGATGAATTTATATTTTTCTTGTGTGTAATCAACGATATGTAGATAAATATTCGTATATAAGTAGTTATTACACAGTTTTACTCAATATTTTACGAAAATACGTCATAATTAGACCTAATTTGGCAAAGAAATGTACCGTGAGAAAACCGTTACTTTTTTCTTTTGTTCTCAAGAATTATTACTGCTTTTGGTTGTAATCGTCGATAAGTAGATGAATATTCATTTATAAGTACATAATACATCCTTGTAGATAATATGTGCACGAAATAACATCACAAATATACTATTTTTGATCGTTGGAATAGCCGTCTTGTTTTTGAGAATTTTGAATCGTTTTACACGAATAATAGTGTATCTGAAGGATTTGTGAAACTCTAAAACTAATAATCATTCATTATCATCATCATTTGAGGTGTATTTCATACTATATAAATCATATTTCAATGATTTGCATGTTGAGTGCCAAAAAGTTCGTTGACCGTTGACAGTAATGACAGCTATCTAACTCAACTATGCTGACCAGTCATATCTAAGAAATGATGATGTTATCGATAAAATCGATGTTTTTGTGATTTATTCGAAAATTTGACCGACTTCAAAAAAAAAGAAGGTTCTCATTTCGTTGGTATGCATTTCGCGTAGTAGGTACTAATGTAATTGATGAAACAATTTTGCACACATTGTAAACATATAATATCACGCTTGCATTCCCTGATGAGCAGGCAGAGGTGTGTAATACACCCACCCCAAAACACAAATAAAAACAAAAAAGGCATTTATTTATTTAGTTTCAATTACCCTCTGCACTTACAGTAAGTACCAACATGCAAAGCATTAGCTAGTAATATATAAAAAATAAACTATAATAATGTCATAACAGGTAATGTCATTGCCATACATTTTGTACTAAGCATAAGCGTTAACGCTACAGAAAAATATTTTGTCTCGGGTAATTTTGTATAATATACAGTTTATTATAGTTTATATTTTATAAGTTACTAACTAATGCTTTGCATGTTGGTACTTACTATAAGTGCAGAAAGTAATTGAAACTAAATAAATAAATAATAAATAAATACCTTTTTTGTTTTTATTTGGTCGCACACAACAACTATAAATATACTAATGCATGGCAATTTATTTTTATAGATATGGCTTCTTGGAGTGGACGTGGCAATGACCAGACCAGACTTCCTCGACATCCTCCACGATGAGGAGTATGAGGACTAGGAGCGGCTGGAGGAGACGGAGCCCATCAAGGTAATTGTAATATGATTGACACCCACCCAACCTAATATTATGAATGTGAAATTACTACTATGTCAGCACTAGCATGAGCATGACTCATAGAGTGACGCGGCGCGCGGCGCGCCACGTTCCTCGCTTATCTTATGTTTACATTAACAACATTAGGTGCGAGTACAATAAGAGGGCTTTGTTGGGCTCTTGGAAATATTATAATGAAATGTGATTCATGACTCTGTTTTCGAGTTTGATTTGTTGTTCAGTTTTGGTGTGGTTAGTGTTGTGTAGTGACTTTAGATAATAAGACAATATAGTGGCCAAGAATCCCATATTTTGTTTTATGTTGGTGCTATTTTATGTGAGGTCTTATCTAATATTTTCAATAGTTATTTTACCTCAGCTCTGATTTTTCACAATAACGTGCGCCCAGTGTTTTTTTTTCTGTATATAAAATGAAAACCTTTTCTTTGATAGGTGAAGGTCGAGGTCAAGATCGAAGAAGACGTGGTGGTGGAGCAGCCGCAGCAGCGTCGTCCAAGGCGCGGCCGTGCAGCTCGGCCTGGCAGTGCTGCGCAGCTGGCCGAGGAAGGGGGCGAGGGACACGTGTATTTCTGTGTACCTTCAGATTTTTTAAAATAAAATACGTATTTTTCAAGAATAATGTTTATTGTTTTTCTTCCCTATTTACATTACAAAATAATCTAACTAAAATGTGTTATTATTTTGCTTCTACCAACCTTATCGATATTTTATCCTAGTAGTGTGTCCCGTCACTACGACATTTGAAGTGCGAGGGGCACTTCAAAACGTTTTTTTAGGTGAATTCCGAGGTTGTTATCTTTATTTTTTTCCATCAAAGTGAGTAAGTATTTATAGTAATATGAAAGTATAGCTCAATCTTGTTCAGGTTTGACTAATATTCAAATTCAAAAACCTAATATACCATGAGAAATTAGCTAACACAAAAAACATGCCGATTAGTTCCCTCTTCAAGGAAATCTTATCACATTACAATTATAGTGGCATATTTTTACGACATACAGGTAGCTATCAATCGATAAAGGTTTATGTAGTATCCTAGAAACATTTCTCATTAGAAACCTCTCAATATAACTATGATGAGCGTTTACAAAGTCATGCATTTTATTACGCAAATTCAAAAAAACGGCTCGGCGGACTATGAAGTTTGAGTATGAATATTATGAAAATTTTATATGGGACTCTGCAAAAAAAAGGCTCTTATTAGATTACTTGTTTATTCTTATTGGAGAATCCAAAATTTCGTGTAAATTGATACCGTAGTTTTATCAGAAATCGACATAACACGGGAACAAACACACAATTCAGCTAGCTCTTTGATAACATCATTTGTTTATAATACAAGTCTCGTAATACGAGCATTGTTTACATTTTAAATTATAATCAGTCTATTCAAGCACCCAAAAAAGTTTACAGTACGTGCCTAGAGCCAGTAGAAACATCAACAAAGCGTTTTTTGTGAGTCGCGGCGTCAGCATTTCGCGCCGCCCACTTGACAGCGGAGCTTGACGGTATGTCAGAAATTTGATACGCCCGGAGCGTGAGAGGTTAAAATAAATAGGTTTGAAGCTTTTACCCCTTATCTCCGAAACTACTGAACGAAAATAAAAAAGAAATGCAAATAATAGGTACTTTGACTGGCCTATTGGTCGAGTGGTTAGTGACCCTGACTGCTTAACCGGAGGTCGTGGGTTCGATTCCCACCCAGGACAAATCTTTGTGTGATGAGCATGATCATTTGTTCTGTGTCTGGGTGTAATTTGTGTATAATATGTATGTATTTAGAAATATATAAGTATGTTTATCAGTTGTCTGGTTGCCATAGTACAGGCTCTGCCTAGTTTGGGATCGGATGACCGTGTGTGAGTTGTCCCAGGATATATATTATATAATATTATATTAATTATATTATAATACCTATAGACTACAGAAAAAACTATAAGAAGTCTATGATTTTGTAGTAAAACATCACAAAAAATGAGATTCGTTCGGAACCCTTTACGTTGTTGCTTAAAACAAGAGTGTGATCTTATAAGGGTTCCTATTTTACCTTTTGAGGTACGGAACCCTAAAAGCAATTTTAGTTCTTATAATGCTTTTTTGGACAGGTTACCTTCACTCAAACAAGAAATACAATAATGATGATTTAAATGATGTGCATTACTGGTGTTAGTCGTGTATTCTTGTTTATTTACAAAAATAATTTGTACAAGCAATAAAAGGTAAGGAAAGAGAGACCAAGAACAAGAATCACCCACATCGCTATCAATGGAAAAAGTGCCTAAAACGCTGGCAACATTGCCACATTGACTGGCAATTCTGGCTCTTCAGTCTAAAGAGGCCAAGTGCAATAATTAGTGTGCTTGGTGAGGACGCGGTTATTAATTCATCATCACCATCATCATCATAATCATCGTCGTCATCATCATCATCACCATCATCATCATCGTCATCATCGTCGTCATCATCATCATCATCATTATCATCATCATCGTCATCATCATCATCATCATCATCGTCACCATCATCACCATCGTCATCATCATCACCATCATCATCACCATCGTCGTCATCATCATCATCATCATCATCGTCATCGACATCATCGTCGTCATCATCATTATCATCATCATCATCATCATCATCGTCATCATCATCGTCATCATCATCGTCATCATCATCGTCATCATCATCGTCGTCATCATCATCGTCATCATCATCGTCATCATCATCATCATCGTCATCATCATCAACAACATCGTCATCATCATCGTCATCGTCATCATCATCGTCGTCGTCATCATCATACCAGCCGACAGACTTCCACTGCTGGACATAGGCCTCCCCCAAAAGGGACGGGTGCCATAATCGCCACGCTTATCAGGCTGGTTGGCGATCGCAGTGTAGCCGTTGCAATGTACAGAGAATAATTAATGCTGCTGCCCATTCTCTGGTGGTTCTGGTGTCCTGTATGGTGTCGGACATAAAAGAATAGCACCATCTCATCTCTTCCGTGGGTGTCGTAGGTGGCGACTAATTAATGGTGGTGTAAATTAGTTTAAATACATAATATCTGCTAATACAGTCAGTTTGTTTGTTGTGGTCTGTGTTAGTTACTGGTACCATGTGGTAAGTAAATAGATTTTCTGTTTTATGTTTTGATTGCAAAGACGCTTATTTTTAACCGACTTCAATAAAAGGAGGAGGTGCTCAATTCGGTTGCATTTTTTTTTTATGTTAGTTACCTCATAACTCCGTCATTTATGTACCGATTTGAAAAAATCTTTTTTCATGTGATATACGTTCCGATTGGCCCCATAGAGATTTCATCAAAATCGGTTCATTAGTTTGGTTTTTAAATGAAAATAGCTTGAGGAAATAGAAAATATATCATCCAAGTAAGTAAACAAAATTTAGCGTGTTTTGCTTTCCTGTGACTTTCCAGTGGTGTTGTTCGGTGTGGGGTACCACTGAACGTGAAAAATAAAAAACTTCCTTGTTTAGATTTAACACTTTGTTGTTGACAACAAGTAAAAACAATAGATAATCACACAATAGGTACATAAAACAATCAATTATGTTAAAAATCATTTATCTTTGTAGTATATCTCGCATCCCCAAAATATGAACATTACATCGACCACGAAATAATTAATAAAGCTCATAATCCAGCATTAACATAAAATCCATAATTCATATCGAAACCGAATCATAATACCCAATTAAAAAACAACTCAAACAACTCAAACAGTCGAACAATATCGATTAAAACGATGAATAAAACTCATTATGTTAAAAGTTTCGCCATTAATTGAAACATTCTGAAACACAATTTTGCATTTGGTTTTATTCTACTCATAAATTCATGGAACAATACTCTCTATGTCACGACAATAAAATCTCAAATTCAATTGCAACTCAATCTTTTTAAGACCTTTTTATTGCGTAAGTGTCACTTAAAAATCAACTTTAAATTTACAACGTTAAAGTCGATACTTGAATTAGTGGCGATGGATTGAAATTATCTCGAATTCTGCATTCAACTCTACTTCGTTGGTGATTGGAACGGTCTCCGCAGAATCGCTTAAATGCATTCTCATTGGTCGGCCACATCGGTTGACATCATGTCATGTCAGTTCATTCGAAATTGAAATTTGAATTACGAGCTCGGGAATGAAAATGTTGTTTAAGTTTTTTCGTTCAGGGTGATTACTTTATTGTATAGCTATGATTGCTAAGGGATTAAAAAATGGCGCCCAATGATGTTCATCAATGCACGCGTCATGTTGTGAACGGGCGCCGTCAGTGGAGACTGGTCATCCCTTAGTTGTCACTGCCTCATTTTAATATTTGATACTATAAATTGTGTGTCCTTTCTTTACATTGTTCTCATATATTTACAGAAGCAACAAGGTTAATGTAACCAGAATTTTTGTAAACATAAAATGGTTTAAAAGAATGGTCCGTGGAGTTTCTTACACGTTCTTCTCCATAGAGATCTACGCTTTGCAACGAGCAAATAGCTTCATGTTTTTGACGGACTGACTTTTTCAATCCAAAAGTACCTGATAATGGTTTATTTGAAATAAATGCTTTGACTTTGACTTTATTATATTGTGACAATATTACTCTTACGTTACTTCTTTGCAAAAAAACCTAGTAGCCATAAAAAAGGTATACAATTTATAGGTACGAATCCAGACTGAATTTACCCAACCTTATAAAATACAGGTAACCATGACTTCTATTAATAAAATACCTAGAAACTTTAGTACCAAACAGATTTCTACGAACTAAAAAACATCAAAAGCCTATTTTTCGTAACAGTATTTAACAGAGCGTTAAGGACACATTTTATTATAATGTACTTATTCAAAGCAGTCAAGACCTCTTCAGATTTACACAGACTTTGATATTTCCAATCCACTTAGCAAGAGACCCAATTTTGAGAGCTCCCGAGAATAGCAACATCACTAATTTCACAAGTACCTACCAACATAAAAATTCAATCAACTTTGTCGGCATTATCATTTATTTAAGCTTCTTAAAATTAAATTGTTAGTCTGTATCTCATTAGTCGGAACTCAAAAGTGAACTGACATTGGAACTTTCCAAATCACCTGAGCGCTTGCTCCATTAGCCATTCATTCATTTACTCACTCAAGTTCAGAATGAACGATCGTTACGTTTAAATAGATCGTTATGAACGAACTCACGCGATGTTGAGGTGACTTGAACATTTTTTTACTGAATTGAATCTTTAATAATTTCAATGAGTTGGTTGATATGAAATTTTCATGATGAATGAGTTTGTTGAAAATATTTTTGCATAAACGCCTCGCGGCTCCGGATTTGAAATAAATTGACGGGTATTTTTATACTGTGATTATTTCGCGGCTGAAATATTTATTCATGTGCCGATTTTATGTCGTGAATGAGAATGTTTTTGGCATTCAAACCAAAAAAAAAATACATACATATTTGACATCAATTGCGTTTGGAACAACAAATCAAGCGGCAAAACAAAAACATATAAAACATATATGTTTTTGATGCAGGTCGATTATACATATAGTCACAATACAAAAATCCGGCCAAGTACGAGTCTGACTTGAACAAAAAGGGTACCTATCGGAGCAACAACGTACTAGATTTTAAATTAAATTGGAATTCAGCCCGTTGACAGACGGAGGGACAGCGGAGGCTTAGTAATAGGACTCCGTTGGTTGCTCTTAGGGTACGGAACCCTACAAAAATTTATTTCGTGAAAAAATATCTTTGAATGCCTTAATTATTGTTTTGAAAATCGCGAAAAAAACAAAATGTACTGAACAGCTATTTCGGGGTTGTTCCCATACTAAAAGTTGTTCATAATGATCAATATCCCTTTGACCCTGCTGTTCAGTACATTTTGTTTTTTTCGCGATTTTCAAAACAATTTCAATGTTGGTCCCATAGTAAAAGTTGTTCATAAAGATGAGAATAATGACCCCTTAAACGGTATTGCGTTTATTCTGTTGTGCTGTCACGTTGTATATTTTATTATTTTATAAATTTGACAATTTGACATTTATAAAAAAATTGAGCTGTCGCCCGATCTTTCTAAAAATATATAAGGTACTTATTAAAAGTTATTTTGTTATATTTTTCTCATTTCCTTAACACTATCACCACTTGATTCCATTGCCATACGCCATCCAATTTGTAAAAGCATTTTCCTATCTTCACTACTCTTCTAGCAGATGGAGCAGAATAACATACGTAATAGTCATGCCAGTAACACGTAACACACGTGTGTGTACAAGTGCTTCTGATTTCCTAGTAACAGTAAATAAACACAGTAAAGTAAATGCCACGCTATTCCGAGAACATTGGAAAACACTGCGTTTTCCAATAGCGACATCTTCAAAGGGAGTTATTTGCTCTTTGAGAACGGATATTGTTTTATTATTTTGGCCCGGAGCCCTACTATGGAGTCTTAAAACTATCATGATTCCACTCTAAGAGAGAGACGGAGCTATTCATAGCTAATAGTACTATCTCTTTTACCTCTACGGAATTCGATGGCATTAGCACGTCATAGTAGGGCACGTTCTTAAAAAAATTAATGCGATATTGCACTCTCATTGTTTAAGCGAATTGGATAGGTTTATAGAAGTATGCGGAACAGTCCCGCAAACCTTCATAGAAGAGAGAGGATCCTCCGACCAGACGGTTGTTGTGTCCGGTGTGCAAGTGACTGATGGTTGATATTTGGACTGTTGTACATGTTCAAATCGCACGGAGAACTCCTATACCGCGATGCAGGATTTGTATGAAGTAGTTCGTATCTGGCGGTATAGATGTCGCTTCATTAGTTTTTGGCTAAAATCCTAGCTAATCTTTGGTTTTCTTACAATGTAAGGCATCAATGAAACAGTTTTGAAGTTCAAGATAAGGCTTTTTTGTAGCTGTGGAATGAAAATCTAACTATAGTTACAATACATTACCGACAGGTACAATAACTAATCTATCTCTGACCAACTGTCAAATTAGCTACCAACAGTAGCTGAAACATCATGTTTGGCTTTTAAATATGACGTCTCACCTACTGTTTGTAGCTAATTTGACAGACTGTTAAAGGTAGATACGTTATTCAAACCTGCCGTAAATTGCGTTCCTGTTAATCAAAGACAGAATTGTCAGTCGATGACTATGTCTCCATCGCGGGTAGAATGGTAAAGACGGGTGCAGGCGCATGGGCATTGGCGCAAAGAAAAAAGATGCCCAGCTAAGGCAAAGTTGGGGGGCGAATGAACATTAAGATTATTTTTTTGGACTAAAGGCGGATTTCTCAAAACATCTAATGTAATATTTCTTTTTCCAATTTACAAGGCTCGCTCTTCCTAATTACACTGGGTATCTCGTTGATGATGTTTATAAATTAACGTAATCTACAGTTCTCTACGAAGTACTGAGGCGTGAACTCCCAGCAGACGTGACGATAATTCCGGCAAAGACATAAAAATAAGATTAAACTGGCGAATTTAGAGCAAAATATAATAATGTTTTACAAGGAACAAATCCCTACTTATGTATATAAATTTGTGTTTGAAATTTTTTGTTAGTCATTTTTTTTTTGGGGCTTGTGGCTTAATAATAACGCAAATGCCATGGGTGGATCTGGTTCGTGGATAGGTAACCATCTACTCTGATTCCTATGTACAAACGCCAGCACATAAATCTGTCAAATTCCTTTAATAGATTTTCAACTTTATCGCCAATTCGTTAGGTTCAAGGTTGATTGGGAAATTTTGACAGTTTCGGGTAGCTTGATGTCCTGGCATCTGTACTATTGAAAGCACGCCAAGTTGTTAGTACCAGCTACCATTTGTAGATCT
This sequence comes from Mamestra configurata, assembly GCA_002192655.3. Taxonomy (NCBI): domain Eukaryota; kingdom Metazoa; phylum Arthropoda; class Insecta; order Lepidoptera; family Noctuidae; genus Mamestra; species Mamestra configurata. The sequence continues at coordinate 159,931 of NDFZ01004975.1, read as the reverse complement.
TTGACAGTTGTCATGAGCAGCCAGAAGCCAGGAAATAATACACCCGTCTCGCTAAGGGGTTTCATGTGTATTGAGAACGTCAGATAGAAAATAATTGTTTCAAGACATTATTATTAATTTCTTTTTCACCAAAACACAAAAACAAAAATTCTCTTTAGGACTAAAAACGAAGGCTTTTAGAAATAACATTTTAAATACCCTAACTCCTAATTAGGTGTCAGGGTATTTAAAATTAATCAAAGTTAAATATTGGTTTTCAGCTGTATCCCGTCATCCTGGAAACCGACCAATAGTTCGGAAAAGGATAGGTATATTGAATAATGGATTGATTAAATAATGTTCTTTGGAGATGAAATATGACAATGTCACGTTACTCCTTTATTTTTTTAAAGATGGGTTTGCTCTTGACTTTAGTCTAGGTTAAAGATGACAGAGACAAAGTCGACGTTGGAGCGAGCTACCCAGAAGAAGCCTGTTTGTTCACTAAACAAAACAGCATCATACAGCATGCGTCGCATAAGTATGCGTTCGGAAACACAGACGCAGGCAATAAGTTCCACTGTTTTGCTGTGCGCATTATAAAAGACGTTTGGAAACGCTTAGTGCGAATTGGTGGAATAGCAACAAGGTAGGGATGTAACTTGCAGTGTGATAGAGCCTAGATGTCCGGTGGTAGATGAGGGCCGGCGGGATAAGGTCGTGGAGTTCTTGGGCACACTCCCCGAAATACAATCTGAAGAAGACCGACAAGCAGGCAACCTCGTGGCGATGTGCCAAGCTGTGAAGCATGGCATCCACCAGTTTGCATCACCAATGAGCCTCTTAGCTCTGCGTTCAACATCGTCGCTTGTCATCATCAGGTGAAATAGTGGTGGACGTAAGCCTATCAATTAAAAAAAGAAATTATTACCACGTAGCGTGTACCTGACTTCTCTATACATAATGTTAAGTAGAAATCAAAGGCATTCATGAAGCTAATTACAAATTACGTCATCCGTGTCAATACCGATGAAAATTATAGAAAATTCGATTATTTAGGGCAGTGAAACGAAATGCCTTTCCTGGTAATAAATAGGTGTGACGAGTGTGACCGATGGTCGAGTTTTCAGAAATATCGGAATTACGTCAGGACAGTCGAGTCGTTTGTTACTTCAGTTTTCAAATTATTTCCTGTGATAATTCAGGACACATAATCCCTTTGGAAGCTACGACACTGGTTAAACGACTGCATAGAAAATTGTTTCGAATCAAAAATCTTGAACACGAGGATCAAAATAACATAATCCAATGTCTATTTGACATTTACTGACTAGATACTTATGTAATATCCAATCTGTTACATTTTTAGGGTTCCGTACCTCAAAAGGTAAAAAAGGAACCCTTATAAGATCACTCTCTTGTCCGTCTGTCTGCCTGTCCGTATGTCACCACCGATTTTCTCAGGAACGGGTGGACCTAACAATTTGAAATTTATACTAGATACTGAAGTCTATAGTCCCCATTAGATGTATAAAAATCAAGGTCCTGAGTCAATACGATAAAAAGATATGGGTAAAATTTAGATTTTCGCAAAAAATTGTAAGTGCCAAAATTCACCTTAATTTTCATTTTTTTTATTTTTCGGAATTTTCCCTTTACTTGTGCTATAAGACCTTTCTTTTAACCAAAATTGACAATTCTAGAGCAACCGGAAGTACCCTATAGGTTTCTGGTCGAAAACCTATTTGGTAGACCTAGTTTTTTAACTCTACGCACACAAATGTACAGAGGTGAACTTAATCCCATCAACTCTCCACCAGTCAACCTTGGGATGATGTACAGACAAATCAAAATCACATTAAATCTCTGAAATTGACATTATGCGAATACTGAATCGGTTAAATAGATTATATCGTGAATGAAGCGAACAAAAACAAACCCGAAAGTAACGAACCTTGTTTGACAATGCCTGTAAATAAGCCTGAAGTTATAATTAAGCATTTCCTGGCATAGGCCCCAGTTCATGTACCTACTCTCTGCAGTAACTGAGTGCCTGTCAATCAATCATTTCGTCCTTCAATATGAATCAATCAGCGTTTAGGTTGACTTTCCTTAAACAAGACAAGGATTTGGGAAAATTTCAACGCAATCTTTGTTTAAAACTGTCCTCTCATATGCTTGATCATTACATTTTGCGATTATTTGTTTAATCATCTCGTGGCCGTGGGTCGCGAACATTACTACAGCCCAATTATGTTCCTAGGTTTGATTTATTTGATTACCAGTTGCGCAATTTGTTCGAAAGAGTCACCGCGACCCTAGAACGCAAACGGCTTTAGAAGGAACACGGATGGGTTTTAGTCAGTAAGAGTCTGACACGCCCTTCCGCTCCACCCAGAGCGGAAGAAGTCATTTTATGATTTCCCACCCTTAAAAAAAAAAGTTTGATTATAAAGGGAAGTGTTATTGTGTTTCACCGTGTAGAATTTCTCAATCACCTCGGCCGCTCGGAGACTGGATAATTTCCCGATTGATTGCATTGGATCGTCCTCTGTTTGATAAATGGTATTTGAACAAATAGTTAGACAGACGGATTAGCCAGCTAATCCGTCTGTCTAACTATTTGAAGAATAGGGGATCATAAGGGCCTAATAGCAGTATAGACGGTATGCGGAACAAGGTGTAAAGTCACGCAAGTCCCTATTGAAAAGGAAGGATCCTCCCTCCAGACGGTTGTTGTGTCTGGTGTGCCGATAGTTGATATTCGGACTGTAAAGTTTTATATGTTCAAATCGCACGGAAAACTATGATACCACGATGAAGGATTTGGTTTGTAGTTCACTTCTGGCGGCATTGATGCCGCTACAGCAGCACACTGACGGATGGTAGGTAGCTGTAAAAAGGTACCGATCATCTTCTAATAATCCAAATATCGCTTGACCTTTTAATTCGGTAGTATTTTTACAACCGTCGTATCCTAAGTACATTTTGACCTTTACCCCGATACCCATTTTAAGTCAAAATTCAAAGCGACGTTGGAATTAAGCGTCATTATGACAACAATTATCTGACCCGTGTCAAGTGTCATAATACAGCGTGTGACGTCACATGTCAAGACAGTATGACGTATGCAGTATGAAGTTTTGTATCTTATATTTATTTATTGTACACCTACCGCAGTATAGTCTTAATAACCCAAAGGTTGACTGGTAGAGAATGCCTTGATGCATTAAGTCCGCCCATGTACCACTATTGTACATAAAGTTTAAATAAATAAATAAATAAATAAGTAAGACTATCGGCTTGGTTAGGCTGTGGCTGAAAATATAATTACTTACTCACGTGGCTTTAGAACTTGGGGACTTAATTAGATTCTTAGGTACTTTTATTTTCCTTGGGGTACAATGGGCAAACTAATTTAGGACATAGTATATATAGTTAAATATTAAGTTGGACTCTTGAATATTGGATTACAATTAAATAACAAGATTTTGTCAAAAATAATGCGCTCAGAATATTTTTCTTTCATTTTGATGTACATTGATTTTAAAACAATATTCTTGCGAGTATATTTCACATGTGTCTGTCCTATATGGTGTCGGACGTAAAAGAATAGCACCATCCCATCACTTCCTGTGGGTGTCGTAAGAGGCGACTAAGGAACTCACCAGAGAATGGGCAGCAGCATTCTCTGTGCATTGCAACAACTACACTGCGATCGTAAACCTGCGTGGCGATTATGGAAAATGGCCCTTGGGGGAGGCCTATGTCCAGCAGTGGACGTCTTTCGGCTGATATGATGGTATTATACATTTTCCTTGCATTTTAGTTACTCTGAAATATAACAATAAGTTGTACAAGGTGTAACAGATTAAACGCATAACTTGAAAATAGGTCATAATATATCGAGAAATTATAATGTAATCAAGATTTGTAACAATCTTACGGAGTCTGCAATTTTCCGGTGACATATATGTATGTATAACGATGCTAGGAATAAGCTTCCTACCTGCCTGTTCTCTCCACAAAGTAGGTACCTCGGAATAGGGGAGTAAGGACCTTCATCATTGTTGTCAGAATGCTATTGTAGCTGACCCACGTTCTATGCACCAGTGATGCGACTTTTTTTGCGAATGAGTGCTTGGAAACCGCCAGTTTGGTGGTCGTAACTGCTGCTGGAATGTAACCTTGCCTAGAGCGTAGTGTTAGAAAGGTACTTATGACTTAAAATTAGCAACAGCTCCATTAAAGTTTCAAAAAGGGGAGCTAAACAAGGTGTATCAGAATAAACGCAATACCTCGCATTTTGAGCGTGTATGCATTTTGAATAGTGAGATTTCGAGGTTTGTCCCAAAGTAAAAGACTTTGGGACAAACCTCGAAATCTCACTATTGTGAACAACTTTTACAATGGGACTTAATCTCGAATAGCGAAAAGACAAATAGGTATTTAAAACATTTTGTCTAGTTTTATAAACATTAATGTAAGTGGCAATTGTTTTTTGAAGTGAAAACTTCTTTAGGCGCGTTGAGCACTTTTTGGGTGCACAAAAATCGTGGAACTCGCGTCATCGTCACCAAACGCTTTCCATGAGCTATATGTATACTGTGTATATATGTGTACTTTTTGGGTGCACAAAAATCATGGAACTTGTGTCATCGTCATCGAACGCTTTTTTTTCAGGGTTGGGTTTCACTTTGTACCTAAAAACCTTAACCCTTGTACCTACCTAAAGCTATACCAAATAAAGCTGAAGAGTTTGTTTGTTTGAACGCGCTAATCTCTGGAACTACCAGTCGGATTTGGAAAATTATTTTTGTATATAATAGCCACATTCATGAGGATGCTATATAGGTATATGGGAACGGGAAATTCCTACGGGAATGGAAAAAAAACGAGATATGCGCGAACAAAGCCGCTGACGAAATATAACCATATTACAGGTAAATCGAACTATCTCCACAATATTCCTGCAAACACGTTATCTTCACAAACAATGCTCTATTATAATCGTGCGTCTAACACCGAAACAAAGTTCAACTAAGATTGGATTAACCACACACTTTGTAATCCAGTTAGTTTTGACGCCGGATAGCATAATGCTGTTAACTTTAGCGTAATGCTGTTAACTTTGATGAAGGTTTAATGTTAAGTATGTTATTGTTGGTAACAATATCATTTTCATTGACAGTTATTATGTCTATTATTAGAACATAGTTTGGCCTTACTGTTTTATTGTGGGCTGGGTTTTTATATCAAGTTACGGATAGCTATTTTTATACCATTTGTAACTAGTAAGTTGTTTGGCAGAGAACTTTTTGTATGTACTCACTTTTTACGTAAAGGTATTTAATTTTTATTTTGGGACAAGCCGGCCAAACTATTCCCATTCACTAGAACTTTGTGTGTGACTTTGTACGTTTGTAAACGCACCCACAATACAGGAGAAATTCCTAGTGTGGGGCAAAGATAAAAAAAACACTGGTACTACCGAAAGCCAAAACCAATATGGCGACCACCAGAAAAACGCAGAGTCAATGAAGCTCGACGACTCCCAGACAAACAATTTGAACGGTTTTGGATCCCGAAACTAATTTATAATTAGAAAAGAACAGAGTAGAAGTAAGAAAAACATACTTTCCACTTCCCTCCTTCTGAAACAGGAACCAGCACAGAAATAGAACTAGTTAGATGCATGACTAAACAACACCTACCAAAAACTAACTTCAAGTGATTTATTAGCTACCGAACAAAACATTGCTTCCGGTCCCTGTCGTCCTAAATCACGAACCAACTCCCCTCCCCCACAACCCCCACACAGTATTGTTTTAACTATCAATACAAAACAACTTGTTTCCAACTGAAACTCCTGTCTAAAAACTTCACCGTGCTCCACGTACCCAAACAGTTTTTGTAACAATTTCCTGTGACAGCCACGTAGGGAATTGAACTGCACGTGGAACCCGAATAACCCGAGTTTGTCTACCTTGCACATCACTAGGGGAATAGAGATGTGTGCTTGAACTACTGCATACCAAACAAAACAAGGATACCTGCATGAACACTAATTTTAAACCGACTTCAAAATGGTTCAGTAGTTTGCTTTTCAAATCAAAATAGCTGGAAAAAATATGTCATCCATCTAAACAAAATTGCGTATTTGCTTTACAGCAAAACAAAATAGTTTTCGTTCGGTCGGTTTTAAAAAAAAATACTACAAAGTATAAAATAACTTTAATTTCGGAAGTCTGTGTTAAAATATCTACGATTGTATTTTTTTGTACAAAAACGTTTTTAAGAGGAACATTTTATTAGTATTTCGGGATCGGTTCTACACGCCAAGTATCTACTCGATAATATTCAGGTTGGGATTTGAGGATTATCAAAATTGGTTTTCCAAAACATAAACGCGTTAGTTGACATCATTCTTATATATCTTCTCTAAAGTCTGAGAAACGATGGAAGCTTATTATGCTTTTATAGTATCACATTCTACAGATAGATACTCGGAATTAGTGTAAAACATGTTATTAGACCTCTCTCGCAAGCAACATCACTAATCACTATACAACGTGTAACAGAATAAACGCAATACCTGTTAAGGGGTCATTGTACTCATCATTATGAACAACTTTCACTCGACACCCGACAAAATGTAGGTACTGAACAGCAGATTTTTTTTTCGCGATTTATGGATTGGTCCCATAATAAAAGTTGTTCATAATGATCAGTACATTGACCCCTTAACAGGTATTGCGTTTATTCTGTTACACGTTGTATATAATACACTATACAAAGACTAAGCATTGTGTTATTGAAACTTATTTAGAATCTACTCAGTATATTCCTAGATTTCATAAGATAGATTGAGAAATAATATAATCTCCTACTCACATAGTATTTCCTGTTAACTCTCACGATAATCTGAAAAAAAGGAAACAAATATTCATGAGTCCATTGTAAAGTTATAAACAAAAAATAACATTAATTTAAACCGGTCTGAGTGCAGCTGAACAAAGATTTCCGCTGGCCCGTGACAATGCTCGCATAAATATTCATAGACAAGCTCAGCCAAACGCAATCAAAATGGGTAGTTTAGCTGTGAAAACATGTACAGACGGCCAGAGGGATTAATTTTTGTGTGTATAAAATGATAATAACCTTTCCGTGGCAATAAGACCAATGGTAAAAGTATTGGGAGTTGCTGAGACTGTCTTCATCATCATCATAATCATTTCAGCTTAAATTCGTCCTGTCTACTGCTGGACATAGCTATTAACTTTGAAATAAAAACACACACGATTTCAAAGTTATTTAAGATCTACTTATAAATTCAGGTTGTGTTTAATTAGCAACACTTAACCAATTTAGCAATTTCCAACACTTAGCAATTTTGATCTGAATGGACACACGCGTAGAACAGAAAAATGTACACTTACATACGTAATGGTAGTTCGAACACAGGGTTACTAACAATAAATAGAAACTTAAAGCTCTGTCGTTATATACCCATATTAAGGGGATTGAGAAAAAGTATGTTATCCGCCATCTTGGAGCGGCGGCCATTTTAAGTTGTCACTAGAACTAAAGGTGTAAGCAAAATTTCAACTCAATCAGGTACCAACAAGTGGTCGAAAAATGGTATGTATATTTTGACGAACAACTTACATACATACATACGAACAGTGCAAATTGAATAAAAGTTTGTAATAATTATAATTGTTTGATATTCAAATTTAACAATAGCCTTCCCCAAGCGTCACCATATCGACCGTTTCTGTGATTATCTCATCCAATGGATTCACGCGACCTTCACCAGGGCCGTTACACTCACCTCCTTAGGGTCCCATCTCTTTGTTACATACCCCTTAAATATAGTAGAGGAATTTATCTTTTTAAAAAAACAATCTGGCTAGCATGTTAGAGTCGGCCCCCAGTCTTGCCGGATGCAGCTGAATACCAGTTTTTTTTTTATTTACTGTGGGTTTGCTCTTGACAATAGTCTAGGTCATGGATGACAGAGACAAAGTTGACGATGGAGCGAGCTTACCCAGAAGAAGCCTGTTCACTCTAATTTTGAAGAGATTAGGGTTGTATGCGTTTGGAAACACAGACGCAGGCAGAGAGTTCCACTCCTTTGCTGTGCGCATTATAAAAGACGTTTGGAAATGTTTAGTGCGAATTGGTGGAATAGCAACAAGGTGGGGATGGTAACTTGCAGTGCGTCTAGATGAATGTATTTTAAATGAAGTGACTCCATATTTCCAGTAACGGGGTCATACGATACCGCTTGGCAAGACTGGTGTCAGATTTTTCTGGCTTCTAACTACCCGTAACGACAGTCAAAGATGTTCAAATGACAGCCGGGACGAAGCAAACATGGTATGTTATATAATGGTACCCTTCCACGGTCCGACCTAAAAAAAAAAACTATCCGTAAGTAAAAATCCAAAATGTCACAACCCATTTAGTTCCCAAAAAACGAAACGTACCCTCCTCAATAACAGACGTAGAACTAGTCAGTGCATGCATCGAACGAAACCAATCTATTCCACGTTTTAAATCCTCGGGCCTGACAGGCACGGAGCCGATGGGCCGGAAAATAGGGTGCCCCAACTAATTGATATGTACCCATTTGTGTGCTTGCAAAGTCGTTTGCGGAACTGGATTTGCAAAATGGTCGTGTAGGTTTTTCCCCATACCAAGGTGCAATAACATATTATATCGTGTATAGACACTGCACTAAATCATTCCATTTCATTTTTGTATTGATTTTGTTTGAAAAATCGTGGACGAATTTGTACGCTTCCTCTCTCTTCATAGAGTCTAGAGTTACTTTTATATCTTGCCTATTATTTTATTTCTTGCCTTGGATATTAATAATAATAATATTTATTCTAGGAATAGGAATGCTCCCTGGCTATAATTTTCGAATTTCACTGGCAAAAGCTAATATCGCATTATGCTTTTAAACAATCAGTAGACCGAAAGTCAGAATAAAGCTTGGCAGATGATGACATGCCTAGTATTATAATTGACTTTCAAAAATAAACACCGAATTGATTGGTATTCCGTCAATATTAACCTAGTCAGGTTATTAGTATTATAAATTCAGGTTGTGTTTAATTAAATTGACTAATCCGTCACAGTAACCGATTAATTAATTTTACCGTTTCAATGATTCTACTAATTGCAATATGTTTCTATTAGTGATTATTGAATTGGAAAATAATGTTTACCTGTAGCTTTTATCACACAAACATCAAAGTAGCAATTTCCGTATTTTTAAGAATCATCTACATTTCAATCTCACTGTTAACGTGTCAACAATTCTAATTTTGAGTTCTTTGTCTCGAGGGGTAAACCATGTCGCACTGCCACTATTCTTCTCTTTCGTACTCACACTTCCAGCCGCTAAGATGGTTCCTTCTCTGTTACTGCAGTGCGTCTCTGGAACTATCTCTGTCCGAATTTTCGGTCAAAATCACCTGCTATTTATTATAAAAAACTTTTTTCTGGTGTGGTTTCTTCGTTTTTTGACACCGTTTTTGTTTCAAAAGTCGTTTGTATTTCACTAAAAAGTGAAAAATAAAAAAAGTTTTCTATTTTTCACTTTTTAGTGTCCCCCAAAACTAAAACACAATAGTAAGCAAATACTGTGGTAAATGTGGAAACCAGATCCAGTCCAGATTATAGTAAAAAATAAAAAAAGAACCATAATAATTCAAGTGTGCCTAAAATTTGAAGATTTCCCTCGATTTAACCAGGATCCCATCATCAGATCCCAAACTGATGAACCACTTGAAAAATATATCCTTTCAAACAAAAGAACAATTTGCCAAATCGGTCTTGGCATCTTTGAGTAATAGGGGAACACAAAAACACAAAAACAACACAAAAATTACATCATCCAGGTATGTAAAAATGCTCATAAAATAAAAACTACGGAGCCAAACTGAATTATTTTTTTACGTGACCAAATAGCAAGTATACTTCATCGAACTAAAAAATAATCACAGAAATTGGATCCGAAACCTGGGAGCAATCGGTGTACATTGTACATACACCTTTTTGTAAGTCGGTTAAAAACTCTGAGTCCTACTAAAACGCTGTACAAAAAATCAAGTCATTTATTCAAATTAGGCTGAGTGCCAGCACTTTTTGAACGTCAAAGTTCTACATAAAGACAGTATCCTAAAACGCCCGCCCGTCACAACTTCCTAGTGTTTTAGCTATTTAATTAAAATAATATATTTCCAAGCGCTAAGAATAAAAAACACGAGTACTCATACAGACACTGTCAGTTTCGCAGCAACTGGAAAGCAAAATAAGTGGTGCAGTGTCATCGGAACATTTACACATCCGTGCACACATATGCACCCAGCTTGAGCCATTTACTTACACATATTTTATTTACTCTGTTAATTGGAATTGGGTCAGCTGTACAGCAATATGGACTAGTTAATACTCTAGGGAAATGTTCTGTCGTAATAGTTATGTTTTAGTTTGACAAGTCATCGTTTGTTTGGCCGAAACTATTCGGTCTATAACGAGAAAATAGACTAAGACAATTTAATTAGCTTAGGATTTCAGGTGACTTTGAGCAAATTAAAACTATCCGACGGGACAAAACCAGCGAAGTGCGAGTCGGACTCGCATGCAAAGGGTTCCGAACGAATCTCATTTTTGTAACACGTTGCTTAATTTATAGGCAAAAAACTATTATTTGTATTTTTTTTTATTTGAACTCAGTAGTTTCGGAGATCATCAGGTATTCACACATAAAAAAAATAATAAGTTAAAATAATTAAAAAAATAACATAGTCCTCACATGTTCAATTTTATTCAATACTGGCTGTCGCCCGCGGTTTCACCCGCGTAACTCTCGATCTCGTGGGAATATCGAGATAAAAAGTATCCTATGTGTTAATCCAGGTCATAAACTATATGTGTGCTAAATCGTCCAAATCAATTGCGTAGTTTTTACGTGAAAGAGTAACAAACATCCATCCATCCATCCATCCATCCATCCTCACAAACTTTCGCATTTATAATATTAGTAGGATTTAGGGGATAGTAGAGTTATGTATGTATAATATGTTTTAGCCAACTGACTTAGTCAGCCGTTTAATTGGCTGCCCAGCATTTTCATTAAACGGCGCCGTTTTATCAGACATTACAAAGACCAAACAAAGGTAACCGTGAAATAATGTAATAAATCCGTTTCCTTCCATCGCTTTCCGGGAACAGTTACACATCAGTGCATGCGAGAAGTAACCCAGCTCGCAGTACCAAGTATTTGCATTTATTCAGTGTTTCCATGCAAAATGAAGGTGCTTCCTTTGGCGAGCTTGAACAAACAAGGATTTCTTCGTAGAAATCTCTGGTATTGGAAACCACTTGCGAATAGTCTTCATGAATATGCACCGACTTACGTGTACTTGTACGCATACGAGGTCGTGGGTAGCTACTGAATATTGGTTTTCTCAAATATCCATATGAATCAAGTAACTGTTTTGTTAATAGTAAGTGATAAACTATGGAGGAATTACTTTATGAACAAAAACCTATCATCTACATAAGTCTATAACAGTCCATTGCTCCATAACTCACTGTGCCCTAACTTAGTATTTCTTGACATGTCAAATAAACATTAGGTTTCGTATCAAAATGATTCTTAAGGACCAGTAAAGAATTAAAAAAAAAAAAACTGATGCTAAACGAACGATGAAAATTCGAAGATATATGAAAATCACGGACCTGCACTGGGCTTGGGTGGTGGGGAACAGTCCACTCCCTTTAACGAAGAGCAGGCCCACCTATGCCACAGCAATGACCCCATTATAAACTATTATGGTATGTTTAAGCACTAAATTTTTGTCAATTTTACTGTTCGAGTTAATTTATAAATACAACAGAAACTCCAAAAACCAATAACCACGCACTAAAACAAGTTAAAACCAGAATGAACCGGTAAGCACGAACAAACAGAGGTGGCGCAACGCACGACCCTACGATAAATATTGGTTTGCAAGCAATCTGTTAGTAGCGACTAAACAAATGGCTCCGTACGCAATAAAAACGGCATTACTTTGATCTAGCTTTGTTTAGCTATCGGGGAAGTGAATTAAATGTGCGTTAAGATCGCGTCTATGTAGGTTGGTTCTCCAGGTGGGTCAATATTTTTGTCCCGAGGTACACAAGCTGGATAGGACTTAGTGAATGGAAGACCAATATTGATAAAGTTTCCGTGTAATAATATTATAGGGAGTTATTAAGTTATTATTAAATTTTAAGTCTATAGAGTAGTGTAGAGTTTTTATCCCCAAAAAACGGCCCTACAAGAATACCAGCGAGTGATGTGGTTTTTTAATTTTAATTTTATTTATGTTAGGAAAACTTATAGCTAAACAATTACAGTAAGTGAAAGTTTAAACAAAATAATTAATATAAAATACTTACAAAATCAAAATCAAAAGTCATTTATTCAAATTAGGCTGAGTGCCTGCACTTTTTGAACGTCAAAGTTCTACATAAAGACAGTCCCCAAAACGCCCGCCCGTCACCACTTCCTAGTGTTATAGCTGGGAAGAAGAAGTGGCGCAACAAACTCCCCAGCAACATATCTGTTTGTTAAGTTTCCACATGTATCATATGAAACAAAATCAGCTTCTCGGCAGGGTGTATTGTACATACGACTCGGTCTCACCATGTACCACTGGGGTGTACAATAAATGAGGTCTACGTAAGAACGCAGACGGCACTCGCAGCCCGATTTTGTGTAACAACTTGGTAACACCAGTTGACCATTGGCAATTTTGAAAATAAACACAAGATCTGATATTATTCGTCTTTCGTAAAGTGGAAGGATATGATTTTTTTGTAACGGTAGGAAATGCTGAGATAGGAGCCTTTTTGGCCTATCAGAGGTATTTTTATATTGTTTGGTTTAATCACTCAATTTCATTTTATTGTTTGTCTCTATGCGAGACCCAAATAAACGTTTTTAGTTTCTTCCTTTCTCAGAATCTGTGAATCAGACCACGGGGAAGAGAATGTGGGGTAAAAGGTAATCTTTTAAGTTAAAGAAAAAGGAACCATTTCGTTGTAATTAAATCGCCACAACTTTATATTAGCTTCGGGTATCAAAGCAAGCAAACACTCCAAGATTAAGAAACTCAACCAAAATCACCCCATGAATTCAGAGGTAGCCCGACCCATCCATAAATATCGGTTTGCTCGCAATTTGTTGGAGCTGGCAAACAAAATGGCCGACTGGGCAATAAAGACCGTATTAGTTTGATGTACGGCTGTGTTTAGGAACTAGTGAATCAAACATGCTCGGAATTACCTGAGGTTGGGTTTAAGGTCTTTATGTGGTTAGTACTGTTATTTGAACATGGAAGGGGAGCTCGTGGCTAAAGAATATCAGCCGCGTGGGTTGATCAAGGTTAAGCAACGCTTGCCAAGGTTGGTCTGTGGATGGGTGACCATCTTAACATACCGAGTTTCCTCCATGCCTCGGAAAGCACGTTAACCTGTTGGTCCCGGCTGTCATTTGTAGATCTTTGGCACTCGTTACGGGTTGTTAGAAGCCATTAAATCTGACACCAGTCTTGCCAAGAAGTATCCGTGTTACCCAGTAAATGGGTTTGGAGGTCTGGTAGGCAGCCGCTCCACGTAAAATACTGGTATTCAGCTGAGTCCGGTTTGACTGGTAGCTGACCCCAATATAGTTGGGATAAGGCTAGGCAGATAACTGTTATTTGAACACTAAAATCACTCAAAAACTAAAGTAATACTTTCATGTCAATCCATTTTTATTTGCCGCTTAAGCTGTTGGTCCCGGCTGTCATTTAGAGATCTTTGGCAGTTGTTACGTTATGGCACAAGCTAGAACATCTGACACCAGTCTTGCCAAGAAGTAGGTACTGCGCTATCCCAGTTACCACTAACTGCAGCTACCAGTAACTGTAGCTACCACTAACTGCAGCTACCAGTAAAAGCAACAACCCAGGTTGTAAAGGTCAGATAAGCAGTCGCTTCACCTAAATTCTTATATTCAGCTGAATCGGGTTTAACTTTAAGCTGACCTTAATATAGTTGGGAAAAGGCAGGCAGATGACGATAGAATCATTTGACGAAGCCAATTCTTTTTTTTTTGTATTGGAAATCATCCTTCGGCTCTGAAGCGGAAGGGAGTGTCAGACTCTTACTGACTAAATCCACCCGTATCCCTCCAAATGCCTTTTGCGTTCCAGGGCCGCTCTAAATCTTTTGATCAAATTCCGCAACTCTGGCATTCACTGGCCCTAGCAGACCCCATCAATTATGTTGACATCTCTTTCAGACGCGCGTGGAACACAACGCACCGCCCTCACGCGTCCTGCCTTCTCCTTCGCTTGCATTATTGCTTCGCAGAAGGAGTTGACTGCTTCCCATGCCCCCTCGCTCCGGATCATTAATTGAATCAGGGCCGGACGCAAAGGGCGCCGCCGCCGAATGCCCCGAGGACACAGCGGTGGTCCACCCAACCAGGGCAGACCTCCACCGTATGCTCCACGGTGTCCTCCGGGGGATCCACACAGTGGTGACACCCAGGCGTGTCCTCCTGCTAAATTCGAAACATGTAGCTCCCCAAACAACCGTGTCCGATGAGTACCACTCTTCAAAGACAATAGTGACGTTCCCACGAAGCCAATCCTACTAATATTATTCTGTAAATGGGATAGAAAGTCTGTATGTGAGTGAGGATGTTTGATAATAATCAATAAATAATGTGATCATGCCTCTACGGTTGACGGATTTAAATGTTTAGAACACGGATAGACACACGGGTTAAAACAGCATCCAACTATAGTATTAGGTAATCATCTTCTTGCCCTCATTCCATGTTACTTGAGGTCGGCGCAACCCGTTTTTCTATTCCATTCTGTCCTGTCAGCCGTCACGCTATTACTTACTCCCTTTTCTTTCATATCACTCCTCACACAATCCATCCATCTTTTCTTTGGCCTCTCTCGCCTGTCCAACCATCCACATTTATATTCATAACTCTTTTAGTTTCATGCATTTCATCCCTCCTCTTCACATGTATATAAGTTACCTGGTAATATTCTGTTGGTATGAAAAGTTTGATTCTTAAACTTTTAAGATTATACAGCCTAAACCGACTCAAACGATTATATTTTAACACACAACCTTCGTCTCGTACAGCCTTATCGTCCATATTATTGTCCTGAAATGTGACGTCACAACACATATTATCACACTTGACATGGGTCGCGATAATTGTTGTCATAATGTCGCTTAATTCGGACGCCATTTTGAATTCTGACAAATGGTAATCGGTGTTTAAGTGGCATGGTCCTGAAATTATGCCGACCGAAAATGAGAAGATTGAAGGGTTTATTTTTAAATATTTTACATACACTTTTCCGAATGTGTTTTACATTACTTTAAACAGGTATTTTTTATATAACTAGCAAGATTTTTCTCTTCCACAGAACCTTACATTTTCCGAGATAAATTTGGGTTAAAAAGCACTATGACACTCGGCTATTGTGTAGGTCTCTAAAAAAAGTAGTCTCAGTAAAAGAATGTTCGTAATCGAATTACGGCCCTTTTCAATAACGTAGTAGCTGAAACGTCATTTTTGCCTTTGTAACATGACGTTTCAGCTACTATTGGTAGCTAATTTGACAGTTGGTTAAAGGTAGATACTTTATTGAAACGGGCCGTTAATATGTAGATACTAGCTATTAACCGACTTAACATACATAACTCCGTCGTTTATGAACCGATTTGAAAAAATATTTTTTAATATGAAAGGATACCTTCCGACTTTGATGATATTTTTTCAAAAATATCATCAAAATCGGTTCAGTAGTTTGGTTTTAAAATTAAAATAACTGGAAAAAATATGTCATCCAAGTAAACAAAATTGCGTATTTTGCTTTCCAGTGGTGCTGTTAGTTGTGGGGTAACAGAAAATATTGAGTAATAAAAACCTTTTTTACCAAAAACATACAACTGCCTTCGGGGTTTTTGGTTGTTTCTTCGTATTTTAACACCGACTTCCAATTTTTTTTTTTTTTCTTTTTTGGAAGTCGGTTGTTTTTTTTTGTATTTAAGTTTTTTTTAAATAGTATAAAGTTAAGAAAAGATAAGTTTATGATGGATTATATTATTTTAAATTTACAATCACAGAGGAAACAAGGCAGGTGCAATAACATTTTACGTCTGCTAAGCATTTAAACTGCGAAAATCAATTTTCCTTTTAGAAAGTCAATACAATTATCGAGTTCCACCAAACTCGGAAACAAGAAATTCTTCGGCTTCCCTCGTGCGCACTAAATCGATGTATTTACAAACTATGTTAGCATTTCGCAGAACTTCAACTGTTGTTTCTGAAACATGTTCACACATGAAACCTTAACGCCTGAATAAACGCCAGTTTGCGCTGAGGTGCTTGGAGGGGCTCCTAGGTACTCGGATATACTCGGGAATTTTCGGAGGTGCTCGGCTGTATTGAACCGTTCAAGCGATTAAGTTGCTAGTAAATCTTGAACAAAGATAGAATATGGTTGCGTTCATTGGAAGCTGGTATGTGTTTGTTTGTTATAAATATAGGTAGTTGAGGAAATACATGTTGGAACGAAAGTTAGACGCTTATTTTGGATTTAAATATTTTTAAATAAAACATAGGACGGAGACGGATCGATAAAATAATGGATTTTCTGAAGAATGATATACCTAAAAGAAAATGGGGAGAATGACAGCGTGACGTTTTAAACTAAGAAGCCGACCCCAAGTAAAATAGGACAAGTCAGGAAGCCAGAAAGGCAAGCCAGCAAGAAGATATTGGCCTGCCATCGGCGGCTCCGTCCGGCACGTTGTGCTCAAAGAGATGTCAGCATAGTAGACGGGGCCCGCTAGGGCCAAAAGCTGCCAGGGTTGCGGAATTTGTTCGACAGAGTCACCGCGGCCCTGGAACGCAAAGGGCATTAGGAGGAACACGGGTGGGTCTTAGTCAGTCAGAGTCTGACACTCCCTTCTGATCCGCCCAGAGCGGTATTAGTCATTAGATGATTTCCCATCCATAGAAAAGCAAGAAACTAATATAATAAATATAATAAGTCGGTGTAAAAAAGTTCCATAACAATTAATTTAGATAATTTTCAACTCAGAACTGAAAGAAGTGAAATAGACCTGCCAACCTACTATGTCGTGCTAATCCATCCAATTTCGATGATGTAAAAGGGATAGTGCTATTCGCTATGTATAGCTCCGTCTCTCTCTTAGAGTGGAATCATGATCGTTTAAGACTTCGTAGTAGGGCCCCTGATCGTCAGCAGCGAATTAAAAATCTTTCAACTTTTGATTGGTTGGGTTATGCAGTTTAAAACATTATTTTTTAATGACGTAGCAAAAGTAACGTGCACTTGCCCTTTCTAATCTCTTCAAAAAATGCATAACTAACTGTAATACTGTATCACCATCTTCTTTAAAAAGACTTAAGTCTTTCTTTGAACACAAAAATGTTTGCTATAAAAAAAATTACGTCAAGCCACGGAACAAAGATGGCGTCGGATATGAATCGGAAATTGATTCCAACCTCTGCCTTTTTACTGTGGAGATGAGAAATTATTGATGTATCGGGCTTTTGTGAACGTTCCAGAATAGTAACGATATTATTCGAACATGTTTGTATTGTTATTTTCTATAATATTGTGGAGAATTTTGGAAAATCTAGGCTGGAACGTTTACTGAAAGTTAGTGTTGAAGAAAAGGATAAAAAAGGCTATGAATTAATTTTCGTAAAGAGGGCAGCGTCGTATTGTTTAAACAAATAGAAGATGTGTTTAGTAGTCAACTTGAAACAATAAAATTTAAATCTTTCATAGTAATATATTAGTGTTTGTATTATTATTTTTACTGTAGCCGACCAGGCTCAAACGGTTTAGGTTCACTGATTTTGTTAATATGACGATAATGGAAAAAAGATAAAAATCACGCACGGTGTATGTTTTACGCACCGCTGACGCGCGTTTTATGAACACGCGGTCATGATGACCAAAAAGCAGGTTGTCGCATTCGCATCGATACAAACGCGTACAAAGAGATACGACGCGCGCGAGTAGCGTGTTCAAAGTTCGTCTGTATCGCGTTTGTTTGTTGGAGACACAATACATGCGCGACTGCAGCGCGTCTGTATCGCCGTATCAGCGCGTTTGTATCAATGTCGTGGCCATATCATAGAATTGACCGTTTCATGAACTGGTTTCATATCATGTGTAAAAAGTGACAATATCGTTTAAACGTCAACGTTTAACGATATTTCAATCTACGTTTGGCCATATAATGAAATATCTGGCCATATCATGAAATGACAGCTTCAAACGTAACTTAGGCGGTCCGGCGCGCCGGACGGCAGTCGGCCTGGTCGAAGGAGCCTCGCTCGGCGGGGCTCCTAATTCTCGGTGGTTTAAAAAAAAATAACAAGGAAGGGGTCTTTCAGACACCGCCATTCCCTTCTAACCTAACCTGCCCGAGTCGGGATGCTCCAAGTCCCGAGCTCGCTTCACTCACTCTTGCACTCATAGAACTGGCCACCAAGAATGTACCTATTTTACGATATTATCACTAATGTTTGACCATATCATGATGTGGGCAGTGGATATTTTCCATTTCATGAAATGGTCGGCCACATCATGAAGTGATCAATTCTATGATCTGGCCACAACATCGATACGAATGCGCCACAAAATTTTTGTACGTGTGCAAAGGTTTACTGTCCGCGTCTGAATTGCGTTTAAAGCGCGTTAGTGCGTGTCATCTGCACGTTGTCATCGCGTTAAAAAAACGCCGAGTGCAAAGGTCCTAATAGAAGCAATTTTTCGAGTGGATTTAAAACATTCCCGTGATTGCTATTAAAGAAAAAAAATACAGAAATGCCCCAATCATAAATACCACCAGCATTAACTCAATGTTATCTTTGACTCAAAAATAACTACCACACATAAAATGAATTCAAATCGTCGAAGTATTAAACCAAAGTAATGCGTTTGCCTCCCAAAGCATTTAAGTGTGTAGCGTAATGTGCAAAATCATAAAGACTTCTTTCTAGACTTTAGAGTTGGCACTTACACGACCAAGCTTTCACTTAGGAATTGCGTAGAATTTAAAGCGAGGGTCCACATCAAGTCCTCTTGTGGTGAGTGACCAATGGTTTGTGAAGGTCAAGGGCATAAGAACTAAAAAATAAGGTACCTAAAAAGTTTTAAAGTAGCTGGGACTTGTTTAAATTAATTTGGATTCAATTTTAGGGATCTAAACGTATGGAAAAACGGAACCTTACAGGATCACTTACGTGTCTTAAAAAGTTTTTAAAGCTGTCCGTGTGTCATTTTGACATTTATCGACACAGACACAACGCAAGAAACACAAAGAAAAAGTAAAAAAATAAAAGAATTGCACTGAGCGTACCCAGCCCATGCCGAAAGGGTTACCATCTTAGCATTTGCCATTTGACACCCAGCGCAGATTTTTATTATGCACCCCGCAGTGACAAAGGACGAAATGAAAATAAAATATAAACTTAATAGAATAATTCACAAAAAAATCTAATTAGTCCGTCAGATAGATTTCAAAAAATATTGGACACGTATTTTTTCTTTTGTCACGTAAACAAAAAATGAAGACGATACAGTGCGTTGTAATCTCGTGTGACGTCACACACGTGATTACACTTTTTACTGAAAAGTGACGTTACAAGCCCGCAGTCCTTTCTTGATGCTTGTTTGTAATTTTTTTATTGATTTGATAAAATAAAAATACGTATCCAATATTTTTCGATAATCTAACTGACGGACTAAACATAATCAAATTTTTTTAACCCAGGCAACATTAGAATGTTGCCTGGGGTACAACTATTAAATAAGGTAATGTGTAAATGCCACATAATAAAGCTGAATCAATTCAAACACTCCTTATATCCGCTGACTGCGAATATCACAAGAATCAGCTGAATTAATTCAAACAATTCGTTATATTTGCTACCCTAGCCACACTTTTGTATCCCAGACTCAAATAACTTAATCAAATACTTCTAGATCGTTCTAGCGTAAAGAGAATTCGTTTTCTCTTATTGCAGCAACTTAAGTTCACAGTTACTCGCACTTGTCTAATGAGATGTATTTTTAGAAAGGTCAGGTTATTTTCGCTAGTAGGGGTCAGGGTCATCAGTAAGAAAATTCAATTTATTAGGAAAAATGGCTTTTCTATTATCATTTCCCGAGAGTAAGATTACGCTAAATCTGACTAAGTAATTGGGTAAGTACTAAGTAGATTAGGGTAGAGGAAGATTAAAGAAAACAGATTTGTTTAAAACACTGGTAAGTGATTCTTTTACAGTAATAGTTTGTAGCGGAATCAATGCCGCCACACGAAAAACTAAGAAGCAAAAATTTGTACGGCAACAAAAAGAACCGCAACGCCATCTGTTCTGTCAGCGACAAACTACCAACGAAATCCTGCATCGCGCAAGCAAAGTTCTCCGTGCGATTTGAACATATACAACAGTCCGAATATCAACTATCGGGCAGTTACCCACCAGACACAATAACCGTCTGGTCGGAGGATCCTCCCATTTCAGTGGACGTGTGCGGGACTTTACTCTCTGTACGGCATACCTCTATAAGTTCATAGTGTACCTACGCACTTGAAAATATTGTTAACAACAGAAAATATTGGAGAGATCCACTTATGTGTGTGGGTTGTCCTTCCAAATCAGACGTACTCTGTATGGTCGTCATATGACCAAGACAATTATGTAGGTAATGCCCGAACTTTAAAAGAAACATATTTAGTATTCGGATAGAAAACACGAACATCATGCACTTTTATTCAAACACTTTTTTATAATTCTTGGCGTGTAAAAAAAAACATTACAACATTTAAAAAATATTTTTTAACGAGTCTACAGAAATAACTATCATTTGACCTGAACGCGAACCTTGTCAGGAAAACAATTTTATGATAAAACTTGGTAACAACAAAAGATTGAACAGTTCAGGCTTAAGTCAATGAATGTCTACTTCAATTTTTTCTCTATATATATGTCACTGGAAAATTGCAGACCCTGTAAGATTGTAATAAATCTTTATTAGATTATAATTTCTTGATATATTATGAAAAAATCGTTTTGTAAACAATGCACCCCATCCAAATTTATTGGTTTCCAATACATCCGTGTTTTATTAAGAAAAAAATGGTTACAATTTCACGCGATATTTTTCAATCTTACGGCGTTCGTTGACATATATACACAAAATGTAGTTTTATTTCTATGTTGTTACCAAAGAAGGTCTAAAAAACCAATAAGTGGCGGGCGATTTCAAATGTTTAAAAATAAAATCTTGAGTAGGAATTATGCATGAGTTTATGTTATATTACAATGCATGTTTCATTTCTTACATGAAAGTTTTGAGGGGAATTTGTAAACAATTCCCTCATCTTAAAATACAAATCTGTGTGAGACAGAACTCGACATTGAAAACATTTTACGGAACCGATTCAGACCAAAAATTCAGAGTCCAACATCTAAACGAGCATTGCGAGGCATGGAGAAGTCTCGGTTTGAAATTTATGGTCACCCATCCACATATGGGCTTCGGCAGGCGTTGCTTAACGTTGAAGATCGACCCACACGGCTATAAGTTAACCACGAGCTCCTCGAAACCGATACCTACGTCACTAACACAACCTACAATCCACAAAACTACACAACCTACTTACGAAATCAGCTGGCAATGGAGATGTGTGCTGAAATTGGTTAAATTGTAATAAATTACATTTACTCCACAGCTGGGAGCCCCGAGGTAGTTCTAGCTGAAAGTAATGTCTATCTAGACTTGTAGTACACAAGATTAATCAATAGTCATACGAAATGTTAGGCATAGCATCGGTAGGTACTGGTGTTCGTAGCGACAGAGTTTATAAATAAATCATAGGTAGTCAGGTTCTACGCCCCTTGATTTGAACCACGCTATCATGTATAGATTTCTGAAAGCCGATTCGCGGACCTAATTTTTTTCTAAGCGGTATGTATTTAGTGTAATTTTATTAACTTAATTGTTTTCTACTCTTCAAGCCCTTTCGTTTGAAACCCATATTAAGAGGGTTGAAAAAAAAATGTAATCGTCCATCTTGGAGCGGCGGCCATATTTAATTTAATGTGATGTTACTAACACTGTCAGTTTCTACTCTTCAAGCATTAAGCATTATTAGTTTAAGCTTTTCATTTGATACCCATATTAAGAGGGTTAAAAAAAATGTAATCCGCCATCTTGGAGCGGCGGCCATATTGAAATCCTACTAATATTATAAACGCGAAAGTTTGTAAGTATGGATGGATGGATGGATGTTTGGTACTCTTTCACGTAAAAACTACTGAATGGATTTGGATGAAATTTAGCACACATATAGTTTATGACCAGGATTAACACATAGAATTCTTTTTATCCCGATATTCCCACGGGATCAAGAGTTACGCGGGTGATACCGCGGGCGACAGCTAGTTATTACATAATTAAGCACATTGTATTGTCACCAGAACTAAAGGTGTTTGAAAAATTCCATCTCAATCGGATACCAAAAAATTGGCGAAAAATTGTTTGCAAATTTTGACGGACTTACAAACATATCTACTTATATACGAACAGTGCAAGCTGAATTATTAAAGCTTGTAAAAAGCGATCAAGTCAAGTCGCAACATAATGTCAGCGACAATCGACATAAAAAACTAGTTGAATGAAGGGAATGTAGAGGAGTTTCTAGATGGTTTGTGACTACGATACGAATGCGAAAGTTCTTTATAGAATGAGAATTGCCCCTCAGACAGTCGTTACGTTTAGTCTGGAGCCCAAAAAGTCTAACTAAAGATAAGTGTGTGTTAAGTTAACCAGTAACTGGGTTGTAGAGGGCTGAGAAGAAATCGTTCTATATAAAATATAAAGGTACATAAAACGGTTGAGTAGATAGATGATTATGATCATAGTGAAAAGCATACATAAATTACCATTTGATTTCAATGAAAGAATTATACTGAGCGAGTACACTGATAAAAAAAATTGTGCGGTCGGGGGACCCCCGTCAGGAACGAAGTTCCTTACGATTTTTCTTCAACTAATCGACTGGTCGATTGGTGTGGTAGCTTTGGATGATCTATGGTTATATGATAAGAAGAGACAGGGACAGAAAGAGAGAGAGAGAAAGAGAGAGAAAAAGAGAGAGAGTTGCGCACCCGGCTGCGCACTTGCTCGTGTGCTCATTTGCTTATAGTAGGCTCGATACACACACGCAAACACACAGCATACGGCATGTTGTTACGTGGCGATTTCTACTAAATCGTACCTACTACCCGTAAGCCACGTTAAGGAACTTCGTTCCAAAAACCGACCAAGGTCAAGTCAGATTCGCCAATGATGGTTTCCGTACCATGGACCGAAAATCATGTTTGTAATAGAGTTCCTTTCTAGAAACTGAAAAACAGTTTCATAAAAACGGCCTTGTAACCAAAACCGTATTTACCTATTTATGAAAGAAACAACTAATCGTGCTCTCCAAAATTAGTCCACGACCGACTTCACAGGCAAAGAAGACCTGTTATAGCTCAGCAACACGCCATCAAAAATATAGACCTTACCGAAAAACCTCCACAATACCGAGTCAATATTCTAAGCGCTTCCCTGCTTTTAAGAATTTATTTCCCCATGAGGATGGCGTGAGCACGAAATAGATAGGTACAGAAGGTCGACTCCATACAACGAGTAAAAACTTATGCAAACGGACGCAAATAAACAATAATATGTTTGATCGCGACGATAGGTCGTGGTGAAGGAAATGAAAGCATGAGGATCATATAACAAGAAGATATAATGACAAAAATGAAGTTACAAAAGGTATAGTTGGTTTATACGTGAATAAATAAAGTTATGGATTAGTAAAACGTGCGAACGCAGGCGTGCAACAACTGACTAGTGTGGCGCGGGGCCTGCGCTCGGGCGATGGCCGGTTGAAGAGCCGCTGGCCTAGCACCTCTCCTTCACTGCCGTTGGCGCGCGACAATGTTTGGGACAGTGGCCTCAACAATGTTAACCCACAAAAAAAAATACAATATCTCTCAATATGTTCTTAAAAAAATAAAATCCTTTTCCCTTTCTTGTGTCAATGTTCCACGAGTCTAAGAGTAAAACAAAAATACAACATTGACATGTTATCATACACTTAGGTATATGCGTTCACGTAAACTCAAAACTCAAAGCATTTATTTCAATTAAACCGTTTACAGGCACTTTTGAAATATCAAGGTCGGTCAGCCAAAGAGGTGTTTTTTTTTGCATGTTGTTGCGTTTTTGTTTGTTTGTTGTTTTTGCTATGAGACACAATTCGAACTGCAACGCGACTATCATGTGTTAGTGATAGAGTATGGGAGTAAGTTCACCACAATATGCTCAATTAATGCAACTCCTGATAGCCAGAATCGTTATTGCGACCACAAGGAAAGCTTTTTTTTTACCAATGGGAAATCATCAAATGATTCCTTCCGCTCTGGGTGGAGCCCAAGGGAGTATAAGACTCTTACTGACTAAAACCCATGCATGTTCTTCGAAATGCTCTTTGCGTTCCAGGGCAGCGGTGACTCTTTCGAACAAATTCCGCAACCCCGGCAGGCACTGGCCCTAGCGAGCCCGATCTATGCTAACATCTCTTTGAGGCACGCCGTCGCCGTCTCGCCGTCCGCAGGCCCGCGTCTACGGTAGCCGGGAATCGCCCTGTGACTCCCGTCGCCCGCGTCTTCTTCTGTTTTCTTTTCCGTAGTCCTTTTAGTAGCTCTTTCTGTCCTATATTTCTTTTCTGTGTCAACCTGTTTTTAGTTGACCTTCTGTACCTGTCTACCTATTTATTTTATGGCATGGTTCTACTGCGTATCGGCGACTAATAACGATCGATATGATACCGCCATTACTAACCTACCATTAGTCCAAAAATAAATGTCCACAGTTGAGTAACTGTTCCATTAGAGCTGAGCGAGGAATGAGCTGTGTTTACGATGACATTAGCATGGTTAAAAGTTGTTTGTGTTCATGAAGTAGGTCTTTATGTCAGTAGGACACAGTTTTCTGTTCCCAGTGTCCACTATTCGGGTCGATGGCGCGTTGTGTTTCACGCGCGCCTCAAAGAGATGTCAGCATAGAAGACGGGGCCCGCTAAGGCCAGAGCATGCCAGGGTTGCGGAATTTGTTCGAAAGAGTCACCGCGGCCCTGGAACGCAAAGGGCTTTAGAAGGATGGGTTTTAGTTAGTAAGAGTCTGACACGTCCTTCCGCTCCACCCAGAGCGGAAGAAGTCATTTGATGATGTCCCATCCTTTAAAAAAAAAAGTGTCCACTATTTCTTATTTAGGGTCGTCAACGTGAGCCTAATTGCGCTATACCTAACTGAAATCTGAAACAATATCTGAACAGTGGTGGACCCTTGTCCAGAGATGTCTGAGTTTCAAGTTATTTCAATAATAACCTTGGTAAATATTACAAAGAATTGCATAAAAAAACCGACCGCAAAAAATATCATAGTTATATCAAAATAATATTCATAGGTTTAGTACCTATCCAATATTTAGTCAATGAAAATGTATGAAACAGCTGATTTTTTTTTTCGAGTTTCAAGGATTGGACTTATCGTAAAAGTTGTTTATAATCATGTGTACCTACATACATTCACTCCCTAAATGGTTGTACGTGTTTTACAAATAACACATAAAATCAACAAACTTGACATTAAATTGGCATCGCAACCAAGACTTTCCCTGAAACCACTGCAGCCTAGTTGAAAATGAGCTGCAAATGAGCTAAGCTGAAGGTTGTCACTCAATAATTCACTGATAAATTGGCGTTCTCCAACGTCATACGCTCCTACTCGTAGTGTTCGACCGCAACGATTTCTTATGCATGAACTGCATACAAATAAGTTAAACTATCGGTAACTGTGTACACGCTGGTGTCGTTCACACAGTTTAAAATAACATTAAAGTTACATTAAGGTCACATTAAATGGCACGTTGTGTATTCCTGAATATTTATGTACGAAGTATTTTTTTACTTGCCTATGTTATGTTATGTCCCAGTGCTGGGCAAAGGGGCTTTCTCGTTTCAAACCTCTCTGTCTGGTGCAATTTCTGTCCAAGTTCGACCGATACGCGTGATCAGATCGTCACACTACCTTTGCTGAAGTTGACTTCGATGGCGACGTGAAGTGATCAGGAGTTAAGTGAGTGACAATCTTCGATTTGTATCTTAAGTGAAAATTAAAGAGCGCATATATATATGGAGACTTATCGATCCTTTTTTGTTTTGGATGGGAAATGATCAGAAATTACTTCTCCCGCTCTGGGCGAAGCGGGGGGATGTCAGACTCTTACTGACTATAACCCTCCCGTGTTAATTCAAATGCCCTTTGCGTTCTAGGGCGGTAACCCTTTCGAACAATTCCGCAACCTTGGCAGGATTTCTATCGGTCCTGCTGTTGCTATACTGTTATGTTGAAGCTGCCCAGCCCCACAGTATCTTGTGATAGTGTGACTTGTTCCCAACCTCAAGAGTTTTATTTATTTTTAACATTGGTTTTGTAGATGAAACGATATTTATCTGAGGTTTAAGCCAATTAAAGCCGAGGAAAATATTTTCCGAACCTTAAAAACTTCAAAGAAAAATTTATTGAAAATAATATTTATAGAAAAGCGTAGGCATCGTCCATATTTAAAGCTTATCCGTTTTGAAGGAAAATCTCACGAACAGATTGTGCATCAGCGGGCTGCAAAGGAAATTTAATCTTGCCACTTCGGAAATAAGTTTTAAAATGTATTACCGTGGTGTGGCGGCCTTGGTGAGGAAAAGGTACCGATATA
Source organism: Mamestra configurata (assembly GCA_002192655.3). Lineage (NCBI taxonomy): Eukaryota > Metazoa > Arthropoda > Insecta > Lepidoptera > Noctuidae > Mamestra > Mamestra configurata. Next base: position 132,985 of record NDFZ01004975.1, on the reverse strand, counting down.
AACAAACATTTTGTATAAATAATGTATTCGTTAAGTAACTTTTCCTGTTTGCTTTTACCTTTATAACGTAAAGATGTAAATGTTGTCAGCCAGAGGGACATCGACTATTCTTTAGTGTTTTTATTTGTGGAAACAGTGAAATACCCATTCAGTGAAATGGAATGGTTTTGGGTGAAATAGATATATGTTTAGAAAATATACTGATGTGTCAAATTGAGTACTTATTTGTGTTAATCAACAAACCAGTCCTCCTACGATGACGTACCAATGCCATCATGATCCCGCCGTGAGAAAGAGACGGGCTATACAGAGCGAATAGCACTATCCCTTTTTAACCGACTTCAATTCGGATGTTCATTTTTAGGGTTCCGTAGTCAACAAGGAACCCTTATAGTTTCGCCATATCCATCTGTCTGTCTGTCTGTCCATCCGCGGTTTAGCTCAGAGACGCTTAGCGCTAGAAATTTGAAATTTAATATGGGTATACATATTAATCACGCCAACTAAGTGTTAAAATAAAATCCTGAAATATATATTTTTTTGGGTGGTACATGTAAAGTGGCGATGATTTTTTTTTCATCGTCTACCATGATGTGTAGGTCGTTTAAAAATATGGAGGGTTCGCCAAAACCATTTTTCATCCAAGGATTCATTTGCGAAATATAAAACTTAAAATACTATTTTTTGTTAGTCATGTGTCCCCCCCCCCTGCCAGCTAAACGGTGGTTTCTGGGGACGTGAAACAATTCATAGTAGTAGCATAAATAACGAATTTAACAGGAAAACTATCAATTTCATCATCAACTATCAATTATCACCACTACCTAGGCTTAACAAGTTAAACTTATAAAGTGGAACTGGATAAGTAAAAAATCCTAGTAATTCCATAGAAAATGACTTAAAAAGGTTCCTTACATACCGACCGCTTTTGCTTCAAAAAAACTAATTCATTACAACCATAAGAAAGCAATGCGGTACCTAACAGTACCAGGCAAGACATAAAAGAAAGAAGAAGGTCATAGGTGCACTACCTATGTGTACGCACAACTTCAATAATTTTTGACTGGCCTGTTGATCAAGTGGTTAGCGACCCTGACTGCTAAACCAGAGGTCGTGGGTTCGATTCCCACCCAGGACAAATCTTTGTGTGATGAGCATGATCATTTGTTCTGTGTCTGGGTGCTATTTGTCTATAATATGTATGTATTTAGAAATATATAAGTATGTTTATCAGTTGTCTGGTTGCCATAGCACAGGCTCTGCCTAGTTTGGGATCAGATGACCGTGTGTGAGTTGTCCCAAGATATTATTTGATATTATAATAATTACTATGGTACAGGTAGAATCAAACGATCCACAAGTCGTTACGCAGTAGCCAAATGTAATTTGATGGGGAATGGATAACAGCGCAGCGAAAACCAAACTTCACAGACGTCATCAATTTTAAATCGAAGCAAACAGGTACTAAAGTACCCACATCTACCCTTATACTTGAACGATCATGTATGTCACATTGACTCGGTCACATTACAACTTCTATTCCGAACCCTTTTTCCGCATTACCAAGTTATATAGTAGAACAACTCGCGAATTTCGTCCCGAAACTATGGAATTGTTCATGCGAAGGAAAGATCCTGTCTACATACCCGTATCCAACGATATATACTCGTACGTAAAGTATAATACGTCATTGCCCGTATCAGAATTTCTTACTTTGTATTTGTGAAAGTTATTGACTGGGTCTTGGGGCCAGTTGGGACAAACATCAGTGAGGTATTCTGACTTTTAAAAGACCCTTTTGCGGCCTCTATACTTTTTAATTTTAGTTTAAAAAAATATTGCCAGTGCTTGGTAAAACTGACTGCGGAAAGCGAAAAGTACTACAAAATATTTGTAATTAATAGAACCAATAAATGACGTGGTCATTTATTGGTTCTATTAATTACAAATATTTTGTAGTACTTTTCGCTTTTTATCATTTTGAAAATATGACCTAACATGACGTTTATAATATTTTGTTTTTTTAGATCAACTTAGATCTCATATTTAAACATGTTTTCTGGTCAATAAATACACGATTGCTGCAAAGATCATTTGCACGATCGGTCGTACAAGTGTGCTGGATTGGAGGGTTGAAAGGCGACAAGGTACTGTCACTGTGAAGAAGGTGCTACCACGTTGGAAGTATTCAAATGAAAATACTATTTCCACTATCGATGGTAGCGAGTACTGTCCCTGCAGACTGAGCCAAGTCCTGTGTCTCGTAGCAGATCTCGAGTCGGAACTATGACTCGGAACTCTCAACAGGAACTACGAGTAGGAACCGCTATTAGGAGCTGCTGTTTCGGAACTGTTTTTTGGAACTCCCTTTCGGAACTGATCTGTTTGTTTTTTTTTTTTTTTTTTTTT
>NDFZ01004975.1:28014-113933 GCA_002192655.3 Mamestra configurata | reverse complement strand
AACTGGCAAGTTCTGGCCCTAGCGGGCCCCGTCTTTGTTCCCCGGAATTTGTTCGAAAGAGTCACCGCGGCCCTGAAACGCAAAGGGCTTTAGAAGGAACACGGATGGGTTTTAGTCAGTAAGAGTCTGACTCGCCCTTACGCTCCACCCAGAGTGGAAGAAGTCATTTGATGATTTCCCATCCTTAAAAAAAAACATTTTAAGGTTAAACAGGTTAAGCAACGCCTGCCGAGGTCAGTTTGTCCATGGATGACCATCTTAACATATCGAGATTCCTCCGTCCATCGGAAAGGACGTTAAGCCGTTGAACGCGGCTGCCATTCCTAGATCTTTGGCAGTCGATACGGATTGTCAGAGGCCAGAATATCTGACACCAGTCTTGCCGAGAAGTACCGTGTTACCCAATTAATGAATTGTGGAGGTTAGGTAGGTAGCCGGTTGGTTAGACTGGGAGCCGATTTAACGCGGCCCGAGCCGCACGCAGAGCGGCTAGTCGATAGTAACAGCGTAATGTATGCTGAGCACACTTTTGGGCTTTAAATTTCTATAACTAAACGGAGACACTCATTGAAAGCTTATATAGCACAGCCTTCTCTAGTACTGGTCGTCTTGCTGCTCCGTATCGATGCTGATTGGTAGGTCCTTTTGTTGCCTATTAACTTTTGTTAACAATTTGATTATTGGTATAAAGCTTAAGGCTTGGTTCAACCGGGACTCAATGACTGGAGCAAGTTTTTCCGCTCGGCCGAAAAAACTTTGGTAATCATCGCTCTTTGCAGACGGATTTGTGATCGTAGTTTGATATTAGTAACTGACTTCGACGCTATTTATAACATCACGCGTGTATTCCTCAAAAGGCTAGGCAGAGATGTACCTATACAAAGTGTAACAGAAGTAACGCAATACCTGAAAAGGGGTCATTGTACTCATAATTATGAACAAAAATAAATCAGCTCGTCATTACATTTTATCAAGTAACGCGCACATAAATGTATGGGGTTGTCGATTTTTTGCGATTTTGGGATTGGTTCCATAGTAAAAGTAGTTCATAATGATGAGTACAATGACCCCTTTTCAGGTATGGGGTCCATTAATTACGTGAGGCTCAAAAGAAGGGGAGGTGGTTTGAAAATATAACGAAATATCACTTGGGGAAGGGGGGGTGCTAGTGAGATATCACGTGTATTTATTTTTCCTTGAGTTTTATTTATCTAGTATCTACCTAATTAATTTTCCAGAATGAAATCAAATCTTTCATTTTCCAAGAACATATTCTGGAAATTTTTGGAACCAAAAAAATACACGTGACTTTCTGTGGGAGGAGGGGGGTAATATAAAATCTTACCAAATATCAATCCGGGTGAGCGGGGGTTAAAAAATTGCTAAAAAAACATCACGTGATTATTGAACGACCCCTATATTGCTCATCCTGTTACACGTTGTATAGGACACCCTATTTTCACCGGTTTTTTTTGCCTACGTCACAGCAGTTCAGCAAACGGTAACATTGACGTTGTCCAAAAAGTCTTCTGATCTATTCTTCAATCAGAACTACAGATTGTAGACACATATCTGCCAAAATTTCTTCTTAAAATTCCTTAAGCAGTTGTTGCAGAACTCATAGATTTTATATTTTTCTCGTCACTCGTTCTCCAGAGATGTGTAACATGAGCCGCGACTCAATAGCTACACAGTTTATTGTCTTCAGAAGCCGCGCGTGTAGACTCTTTCTTAAATACGAGTATATTTTAAAAGAAGAAATTGTTGTGCATCTCAGACTTATTATGTGGGAGTAAAATAAAAATAATAGAAATACTTCTAATAATAGTATTAGTACCTAGTATTTCTATTATCGACGAAAATAATAGAAATATTACTAATAATAGTATTAGTAGTATTTCTACTATCGACGATAGCGTCAGTTCCGCGTCAATAAATACTTTTACTATCTTTAAAATAACATCACAGTCATATTTAATTTTAGTATTATTTTGGAAGTGTCGAATTATTGTATTTTTCATTCAACTAAATTAGCTAATGACAAACACTCGTATTAGAGGCTAATTGTGTATTATATTTTTCTTACTCGATGGATTTTTGTGTTTATGTGACACTTAATAATATAAATAGTTATTTGGCTTATTAACTTTGCTCTATATGTTCATACATTTGTATTAATTTGTTCTACTTTATAAATTGACAGTAGCTTTGTGATATTTGTTCATTTAAGACAAGAAAAATAAATCAGTTTTAAAAATTTCATTGCATTTTTCATTTATTGTTATGTAGGAATGAGTAAACAAATCAATAAATGAGAAAACAAAATAAAAACTAAAGTTTTAAAATAATATAATTCGAAATAATAACTCACATAGATATCTTCACTGCTCAGTAATCTGAAAAAAGAGAAAAAACGTTTAAGATGAGGTAACACTACTATTATTTAAACCACTTTCAACACATTTTAATTACAGATGCATACTGTCGCTCCAACGGAAGGTTTTTTAGTTTATTTGTACAATCCATAACGGGCACACGTGCGTGTCGGATTAACAAATAAAACTGAAGTGTAGTTTTGTTTTACAAACAGCATAAAACTATAGTTTATTTACTTAAATGTTACATTGATGCAAATGTATTGGTACTGATGTTTTTAACACAGACGATCCTACTAATCTGAAAACCATACGTATCTTTCAGCCATAAATAACACTAGGAAGTGGTGACGAGCGGGCGTTTTGGGGGACTGTCTTTATGTAGAACTTTGACGTTCAAAAAGTGCTGGCACCCAGCCTAATTTGAATAAATGACTTTTGATTGATTGATTGATTTGATTGAAATAACAAATTATGTACATAAATCAATATTATTACGTAATCTTTTTTAACCTTAATGGACAGTATTATATACTTAGTGGTACGTTTTTTTTTTTTATATAAAAACGTCGCCCCACACTAGGAATTTCCCCTGTATCGTGGGTGCGTTTACAAACATACAAATTCACATACACAAACAGCCAGACCCGGAACAACTATCTGTAGGCCATACAAATATTTGTTCCGTACGGGAATCGAACCCGCAACACGCAGCGCAGCAGTCAATCGCTCAACCACTGCGCCAATCGTGTCGTCAACTTATATACGTACAACTACATACAATGTACTAATACAATATATAAATAATTTAAAAGCGTGTAAAACTTCACAGGGTAAGAATTAATTGGGCATCAAGCGTATTAACGGGGATAACAAAAAAATTCATGAGAAAAATGCCTAGGACACTGGCATCGTTGCCACAAGTTTTTTTACTAAAATTGACAAAAGTCAGACGAAAATCCTTTTCTTAAAAACCCAAATATACTTTCCCAGTCAACGTGCATACTACACACGCTTTGAACCCAGTGACCCACAAACTGACTAACATTTATTGCATTGTGAGGTAACTTCGCGAAAACGAAGCAGTGTTGCCGCATTCGAAAATACTTCCAAACTAGATTTTCTCAGGACGAGGTCACGGTTAGGAAAAATTCTCATACCAAAGAGTTCTTTTGTGAAATTCAACTGAGCAAGTTTATGAGTTACATTATCATTCATTTAATGTTTATATCTTAATTCGCTTCTTTACCACATCATATTTTATTCTTAAACAGTCTTTCATTATTTAGTTAGTTGTTTTTTTCCGGGATGAAAAGGCAAGTATACCGCATCAAACGAAAAAGAAATATCGGAATAATCGGGGCATATTAAAAAATAAATTAAAAAAACCCATCGAATTGAAAACCTACACGTGTTTTGGAACTCGGTTAAAAATGACTGGAAAAGAATGTCATGTTGCATCTTAATGGAATAAGGCATTCTTTCTTTTCTTTTTTTGGAGAGAACCCTTGGACCATTCATTTTAGGATTCACTGCCTATTTTCCACAGAAACCGTAATTTTTTTCAGGATTAACAAATAGCTAATGGCACTTGGCGATAGTGTATCAGTGAAAGCATTTTCGCAATCAGAATATATGACCAGGTATGGTCATATCTTAAACTGATCTGTTTGTCTATGGAAGTTCTCCCACAAACAAAGAGATAAGTTTACCTCCCTATATAATTTGTTTAGATGGAAAAGCCCAACAGACCTATATAAACTGATAAAACATTGTCAGTTACAATGTGTCCCGATAATACAACTGCAAAATACCTGAAAGAAACCTGAACTTTATACCAAAAGTATAATAACCGAATCTTACAAGGCCTACAACATCGATGAAGCCATAGTTACGTGAACATTACAAAGTGCTCGACCTTTGAAACAAAAACAAATATGTACATTATATACCTATAATAAAGATAAACAGGCTTCATATCGCCCACGCTTTGTGGATATCGTTCCAGCGCCGAAGTTCAAGGCCGTTCCAAATAATAGGAAGTGTCTTCGTACGAGTTTGAAATGCTAGAATGTAGGTACTGAAATGTAGAGGTGTGCAATGCGTTCTATGTATGAGAACATAGAAGAGAATGCATGGTTTATTCTCATAAATATTATGTTAAGTTTTGTTTCATATCATTGCACCGTTATTATGTATTTAAGTTGTCCGTCAAAATTTGCAAACCACTTTTCGACCATTTGTTAGTATCCGATTGAGCTTAAATTTTGCATGCACCTTTAGTTTTGGTGACAATACAATGTGCAATACTCAATATTGTAATAATTTCAATATGGCCGCCGCTCCAAGATGACGGATTACATATTTTTTCACAACCCCCTTAATATGGGTATCAAAATAAATGAAAGGGCTTGAAGAGTTGAAAAGGAAAATGTTAGTAATATCACACTAAATTCAATATGGCCGCCGCTCCAAGATGGTGGGTTACATTTATTATAGAAACCCCCTTAATAAGGGTATCAAACGAAAGGGCTTGAAGACAAGAGCTTGACTAAAAAAAAAAAGGAGAAGTGATTACGAGCTCAACTCATACAACAGAATTGTATCGAAAAGGGAACGGGAGGTCTTTGGCCTATAGCAAGAGCCCATCATCTCGTCATCATACATTATAGGCTAGTAAGAACAGCCGCACTGATCAATTTTCAAGGTTAAGCAACGCTTGCTGAGGACAATCAGTGCATGGGTGGCCATGTTAACGTAAATGTTTCTGATTGTCATTTGTAGATCTTTGAAAGTCGTTACGGGTAGTCATAAGACAAGAACTCTGACACGAATCTCTTGCAAAGGGATATCGTGTTACCCAGTTACTGGGTTTCGGTGGTCGCACAGGCAGTCGCTCCATGTAAAATACTGTTACTGAACTGTATCCGACTCCAGAAGTCGATCCCAAATTAGTAGGTAAAACGTTAGGCAGATTGATTGAGGCTAGTTAGAATAATTTACCATAAACAAAAAATTGGCCAAGAGCGAATTGGACTCGCATGCAAAGGGCACGAATTTCATGTTTTTTTTTATTTTAGCTTCTCATAGTAATCTGTCGGTACAGAACTCTAATCTGATTTTTTTTTTTATTTTAGGCCTTGTTGTTTTAGAGTTAAGGGGATGAATGGTAATTTTTCGTCAAATTGTTGAATAACTGTAAAACTATTTATTTAAAAATTATGAACAAAAAAAAAACAAATTAAAACCCTCACAAAAAGCCACACGGTATAGTTTGAAAAACTTTTTTTTTTCTTGTTCGTCCCCAAAAAGTGGCTTCCATACTCAAAATTTATTTATTCATGTAACGCGTCCGTGTTTTGTCACAGACGGTTAATATGTGTACCCAATTTCAACAAAATCGGTCCAGCATATTCGGAGAAAACTGACTGCAGACAGACAGACGGACGGTTACAAATACAACCAAAAAATTTTAACTCGCGTTTGTATTTACGCTACAAAAAAAATGTGTGTACTAAGTTCAAATAACATGACATGGTATGACATACCTACTGTAGATGTAACGGAAGTTTGACGGAAGGTTAAGGTTAGTATGCCACTGATCGATAAACCGCTTCGTCGATCTAACGCCTGAACTGATACGAGTAGGTACTATTTCTGGTTAAAGACGTTTAATTCTCATAAAGAAATTTACATTTCACTTACATGAGAACAAATTTAAATATAAAAACTAATCATTGTCCTTCAACACTCGGACTTACAATGAATGTAACTTTTTGTAATTAAATATTATTAACCCACATTACTTACAAATTGACAAGGTTTGTGGGTACTCCCAAAAATCTAAGTTGCGCCACTACTCGAAACCTGCTTGACGATAAAGAGTGCGGTCCCGTTGTCACAATGCAGATAAATTAGCTATTTATCTTTTAAAGTTTATGTTAGATTTATCAAAACCTTGCCTACTCTAAAGCTCATTTTGACAAGCGTTCACATTCACATCGCAATAATTAATCACAAATTTTCAATAATTTGCCAGCGGTTTGAAACAGTTACCGCGGCCCTGGACGCAAAGGTCATTGGAGGAACACGGGTGGGTTTTATTCAGTACTAGCGGAAGTCACGCAGTTTCACCCGCGTATTTCCCGTTTCCGTGGGAGTACGAGGATAAAATATAGCCTACGTTACTCACTGATAATGTAGCTATCCATTGCTGAAAGAATTTTTCAAATCGGTCCAGTACTTTTTGAGTTCATTCGTTACATACAAAAATACAAATCTTTCCTCTTCATAATATTAGTTTAAAAGAGTCTGAGACTCCCTTCCGCTCCGCCCAGAGCCGGAGGAATTATTTGATGACTTTCCATGCAAAAAAAGGAGTACATAATTGCCTCTCTTTAATAATATTTACAAACTGCACAGCCGGTCGATTCTGTAAACAAGTCGAAGTGATGAAGATGATGTCAAGATGTCACGTGATCTCGAAGTGAGCTGTCATTCCATCATGATTATATGGATTGACAGCTCACCTCGTGATCACTTCACCTAAGCCTTCACTTCGACATGTTTACAGAACTGACCGTATGTACTTCATCCAATGCAATAAAAATTGTGATTTGAACCCCACTAACCTCTGCTTCTGTATCTATAGAAATATCGGTTCATTGTGTACTTAGCAAGTAAACTCCAACATCCTGACACCAACAAACTTGCATATAAAAGCTAAACTCGACAATATTGAAATATCCTGTGAGCACTAACATTATTGCGCACTATACGGCAGTCGGTTGACCTCGGTTGACCTTTACAACTTGTAAGTTGATCGGTATGACGGCGATTGTAAAGAGTTCTGAAGAAGTTAAAGCATACAATTCGAGAATGAAATTATGTTAACGGCTTCCGATATTTCGGGATGTACCTATTGAGGTTTTCATACAATAGAATGCCTACGTATTTGAATTTGTGTTTTTCTTTTGTAGTGTTTTATTTTCATGGGTTTATTTTTAGGTTTTAAGGGTTCTTTTTAGGTTTTAAGGTTCCACATTCCTTATTTGCACTTACTAAATAAACTATACCCAAAAATTTTGACCTTGTGAATAGGATCTCACTCGAGGTGGCGATCAGCGCATAGACTATTACAATGACTAATCAGTATAATATTTAATAATATTTTGTAAAACATAAATAAAATCAGCAACCAATTTTTAAAAAAAGTGATTTAATGGCTTCAGCACCTGGTACCTGGAAATCGGCCGTCGGCCCAAGCTAGCAGGTGTGTATGTTAAAAGTACATACTAACACTACTCTATCCCACACCTTTTGTTAGTGAGAAAATAAGGGAGGTCTGGCAGATCTGGGATCTCAGTCCATTACTTTAACTGAAGTGGAAGCGTTGAACTTCAGAGGAGCTCGTGGCTAAATAATAACAGCGGCACGGATCGGTCTTTAAAGGTTAAGCAACGCTTGCCGAGGTTGGTCTGTGGATGGGTGACCATTTTAATATACCGAGACTGCTCCGTGCTTCGGAAAGCACGTTAAGCCGTTGGTTCCGGCTGTCATTTGTAGATCTTTGGCAGTGGTTACGGATAGTCAGAAGTCAGAAAATGTGACACCAATCTGGCTAAGAAGTTCCGTGTTACCCAGTTGTGTAGGTCTAGTAGGCAGCCGTAAAATACTGGTATTCAGCTGAATCCGATTTGACTGGAAGCCGACCCCAGTATAGTTGGGAAAAGGCTAGGCAGATGATGAGAGCGTTGAACTTCTACTATACCATGAAGTCACCATAAAAGAATTAAAATTACTTCTATTTTCAGGCATCGAGGTACGTAATAGGAAACAAACTTATCACATCCACGGGAACGTTTATCAGGCACCATGTCAGACATAACAATACCCCCTATCCATTATGACCCAGCTAGCCTTTCTGAAAACACCTACCTTCAGACAAATAATCACTAGTTCCGGGACAAGTTCACAAACCTACCCTAAATAGATCTTCTAGCCCGATAATATGAAGTTGTTACCCAGCAACACTTGGTAGGTACCTACAGATCGATAGCAACCAATGGCTAATGTCAACAAACTCCAAACTGAAGCAAAACAAATGCTCCAAGTCTACCGTGATATAACTGAATAGGACGGGTTCATAGAAGAGGAACATACAGAAGTACCACTAGCACACAACTACACAACTGGCTTTATTCATGGAGTCTCTTGCACGTTCTTCTCCATAGAGATCTACGCTTTGGACGTGGACGTGCAAATAGCTTCATGTTTGTGACTGACCGACCTTGACGATTCAAAAGTGCATTTAAATGATTTATTGAAATAAAAGCTTTGAGATTGAGTTTAGCTTTGACTTGAGTCAGGGTTGTCTGTAGCACAGGAATTGATTTTTTTTCGAAATCTTCAACAGTCATCGCCATATTTCAGTCTAATCTTCTCCAAGAAGCGTTGCTTCCATTGATGTATGAATATGGATTTGAGTCTATCGCGTTCAGACAGACCGACAGACAGACGCGGTGGAGCTCTTTTTGAAATAACATAAACCAGTCACTTCAGTACATTAAAATTTGAGCCATTGTCGAATCCTTTTACTAACACAGGACTGAGTCTTCTGTGTTTCCTTTAACACAGCAAAGTAAACCCCCTCACGTGACCGTTTTTATCAATATTTGTGTCAGATCGACCGGTGGGCGTGCGGGTGGCCGTTTCCTTCTATGCCACGTATAACAGACAGAAACTGTGATTGACGACGAAAAATAAACGCTCTTACCCTGATTACACGTTTAATTCTTGTTGATACAATCAGCTTAAGAAAATATTGGTCTTTCTGGGCTTGTGTCACGTTGACACATGTCAATTTTGATGTCGCTGTCTGTGATTTTCCATGACTTCAAAAAATCGTAATACAATATTCTATTACTGAAAATTATCCTTGCTAGACGATAGATATTATATAGAAGTCAACTGCGTGCCAGAAGACGCGGCGTTGGAAGGCCTACTAAAAGGTTGACCGATGACCTGGTGAGGGTCGCGGGTAGCCGATGGTTGCGAGACACGCAGGGACGGCTCTTGTGGCGACAGTGGGGGGAGGCCTATGCCCAGCAGTGGACGTCGGCGGCTGATATTTATGATGATGATGAAAACTGTAGAGGAAGAACGATAATCTCTGGAAGTTGTGATCCGAATACGAAAACGGTTCCACTAAAAAGCAAAGAATGCTACATTTTCTCCCGGAATAATAGATCCCGTAGGATATACGACGAGAGCGAAGTCGGACATATCTAAGTTCTTCCTAATACATTACAGTAGAGTAGAATACTCTTTATTGTACACCAAAAATCTTTTATAATGCGCACATCAAAGGAGTGGAACTCTCTGCCTGCGTCTGTGTTTCCGAACGCATACAACCCTAATCTCTTCAAAATTAGAGTGAACAGGTTTCTTCTGGGTAAGCTCGCTCCATCGTCAACTTTGTCTCTGTCATCTATGACTTAGACTAGAGTCAAGAGCAAACCCATACTAAATAAAAAAAAACAAAATATTTACATTATTTTACAAGGTATTTTAATTTTAAGGGTTTGCGGTGACAGGAAAATCCATCAGACAACCTTTCAAGGGACTGAAAAAACTTAAAATAATAAGGTGATAGACTGAGGTGAAAAAACAAAGAACGTTTCCAAGAAATGACAGCTATTTAAAACAAAGCAGAAGAAGGCTAGAAGCCAAGAATACTTGCATAACGTTACGTTGAAGACGATTCATATCAGAGTGAAATGAATATGTAATAGGTAGGCCGGTAACGTGTCTTTAGTTGGCAGGCACAATAAACTGTTTACGCATGAGGCATTTGTTTCCATAGACACAATAAACAAGCTAAAACACACAGAAAGCTTAAAAAAAAATGTTTTTTTTTCATTGCTGTCCATTCAGTCTCTATCCCACCTGAAGGAATTGACGTGGTCAATATTTAAATATTTATTCGCTTACCTTTTGTTCACAAAATTAACCCTAACTTTAATTCAAGTTCATCCAGTGCTCCCAACTCTAAGTCGTATCACCTTTGAGTATAGTGCCCTTGGGTTAGATAGTTAAAAAAGTAAAGATTTAAGTAGAATTTATTCCAATGAAAATAACCCAACAAAAAAACAATATCAAACAAAACACTAGAAACGAACGTTTCATCAAAAAACATTTTAAAATCAAAGAATTTCTTTATGCGATTCGAAAACGACTTAACTCAAGATCTAACAGAGTTCCACGGTCTACTAAAACGCGCCATAGTTCGAAAGTATGAATATTTCATATCAGTTTATTATTCAAGCGGGGTGCATGGAACATTAGGAATAGACAAATGGCGACTTCCCACGGAGGCATGGAGTGTCTTCTTAACATTTTGTACCTTAGGTGGAACATGGTGAACTACAAGGTTTTGTAATTTTGTTCTGTCAATAACTGCCCCGTTGGTCTAGTGCTCACAAATTCTATTGTTCATCATGAAGGCGTAGGTTCGATTTCCCGGACAAGTAATGCGGTATTACGTTCCATCTCTAATTTCTTTATAGCAGCCTGGATTCGTACCCCGTTGATGGCAACAGGCTTGCCCTCTAGAACTTCACTAGAAAGTTATTATATTGACTGTAAAACCGAAGTTGTAGAAAAAAACTCGCCTAGTTCATAATAGGGCAATGTTTTAAAGGAAACGACTTTTCGAGTGTTTCATCATTTTAACACGGTCAGGAAAGATTAAAGCTCTCTGTTCACTGATATTCTCAAAAGACACATGTAACAGTCATGGATTATTTTGCAGTTTTGAAAGGCTTGGTTTATTTAAAATAAAAAGTCATTTATTCAAATTAGGCTGAGTGCCTGCACTTTTTGAACGTCATAGTTCTACATAAAGACAGTCCCCCAAAACGCCCGCCCGTCACCACTTCCTAGTGTTTTAGCTGGGAAGAAGAAGTGGCGCAACAAACTGCCCAGCAACACATCTGTCTGTTAAGTTTTAAAAACTTCCATTTATACAGTAGGATGCAAAGTAAGTTTACAAAACATGACACAGAAAAATAATATTTCTAATATTTAAATGTATTTTTTTTTTTTGTTTTTTGAGGCTACAAACAAAGGCCCACACTGGTTGAATCATAATAGCAAATCTCTAAAAGTGCTATCCAATGTCATAATGTCTCGTCTTTATTGCCTGATGGGGGACATGTCACATACATTTCTGCGCGTGTTCCTTTATGACTTTCATTACCTTTCTATCGACCACTTTAAGGTCAACTCAGGCAAATACGATGACACGACAGCGCTTTTTACCCTACTACGCCAACGCCAAAACGAAAGGTTATGATTTTAGCGGTCCATGTAGGTATGTAGTTCATGGAAAGGGTTCAAAAATAACCCAACTTGAAAAAAAAAATTGTTCATCTCACAAATTCTAAACATTGTGTTAGTAACTAAACAGCAAAAATACAAATACACACTTTAATAAAACATTTACAATTATTTACAGAAATAAGTATTTGAAGTATTAAGCACAAAACATTCATAAAAGTTTTAATTTAAAAACTCATCGCAACGTTCATTCGTAACGTGACGGAACAACGTGACATTTGGACATCAGTAGAACAACTTCTATGAAAACGCTCGACTAACTTCGAGTCGCACAATCGCGCTGCCTGTCTCAGGACACCTTAACTCACCTAGCTTACAGTACAACACCAAGGTACAAGGGATTCCAGTAAAACTTCGGTAATGCTCAGTTCTTTTTACTATTACTGGCTATTCCTCTGACAAGCGCAGACCTCGGATAAACCTCTAGCTAAGTTTCTTTGAAATACCGTCCTAATGTTAAGTACCTATTTGTAGAAGATCGGTGACCGTTGAGGGTGTTTGTTATCTACTTTTTTTTGGATGTTTCTCGTTGGTATGTATATAATAATGTAATGAGAAAGATTGTGTTGTTGTCTTTGAAATTGTGAGAACAAAGAATTAGGGTGCTACCACAACAATCGATCGATCGTCGGTCGATGCTAGAATGAATACGTCGACGTCAAGCGATGCTAAAATGAAAAAGTCGACGTCAAGCGATGCTAAAATGAAAAAGTCGACGTCAAGCGATGCTAGGATGAATAATTTGACGTCAAATGATGCTAGAATGAATAAGTCAACGTCAAACGATTCTAGAATGAATAATTCGACGTTAAACGATGATAGAATGACTACGTCGACGTCAAGCGATGCTAGAATGAATACGTCGACGTCAAGCGATGCTAGAATGAATACGTCGACGTCAAGCGATGCTAGAATGAATACGTCGATGTCGATCGAGGTCTACTTCTACCACACCAATTGCTCGACGATCGATCGATTGGTGTGGTAACACCTTTAGACAAATGTTCTGTCAATACCTGTTAACACCCCACCATGAAAACGAAGGTGGGGTGAGTTTAAAGTGACCTGTCATTCCACTTTGATGGGATCACCATGGTTGGTTCCCTTCACCTTAGTTTGACGGTGAGAGTTTTATAGAATAGCACTACTGGTTTTATTCTAGGTACGCTGATTGTAGGGAATATTTTTTTTTTAATTTTTGACTTTTTGGTATTACCCCATGTCTAGCAACACCACGCAAAAGTATTTTGTTTTCATGTCAAGAAAAATACGCAATTTCGTTTACTTCGATGGTATATTTTTTCCAGCTATAAAACAAATATTTTCAAATTGGTTCATACATGACGGAGTTATGAGGTAACAAACACCAATTTGAAAAAAAAAAACACAAAATTAAGAATCTGCTCCTTTTTTTGAAGTCGGTTAATAAATGGTTAGGATGTTACTACGCCTCCAACATCCACCTGTCTGTCTGTTACTATGTCTGTTGGTGGTTATCTCATGATCTGTACAGTACAGTATATAATACTGTAAATATAGTACAGTATAGGTTGACAGTTGAAACTTTCACAAAGTGTGTATTTCTATTGCCTCTATGGCAACCAATATCTAACAGGTTGTCATTTGAAACATTCACAAAGTGTGTATTTCTATTGCCTCAATAACAACCAATATCTAATAAACTCCTTTAATGATGCTGCATTTTTAAATCAGTACATAACAGTCGTTTAGGGTCCATGGATAACCAAAGTATTAGACATATAAACGTCCAAAAATGCTCGACATTCATTACCCTCCTTAGGGGGTAAAAATATGTACCCCTTAAGTTAAAATCAACCGTTTATCAAGTATGGTTACTGTAGTAATATTCCCATCCATGTAATGTTAATAATAATATGTGTCTAATTCAGTACAGCAAAACTACGCAGCGTTCAACCCACAGCAAATGAATCTGATCTCAGGTGTCTCATACACTAATTAGAAGTTTTTTCAAAGTTATATTTAATTAAACAAAAGTCTGATTAATTTAATAAAAACTTTTAGAGGTAGTTGTACTGTATAAAATATTTAATTTTATACTTTTGTCATAGTGAAGCAGCATTGCTCCCTTGTAACATTGCAAGTTTATTATTTTAAAAGATGAATATTACAATCTTTATTTGCACAACAAAGGTAGTTTATTAAAACGAGTCTATTAACCTTTACTCATGAAAAGCACGTGCATTTGACCCAAAATGTTTAAAACAACAATACACTTGAACCCTCTGACCGCAAAAGGGTTGAAAAAGGAAAATACAAGCGTTAGTTTTCTGATATTATAATTGTTATAGCCGGAGCGATCCGGGAAGTTAATTTGCTAAAACAGTTTGTTGATCGGGGAAAATTATACTGATGTTGCTTGAAAATGGTTTAATTTTGATATTATTACAGTGATTTAACAAAAGTATCATGCTTTCAAAATTTTATTCTTGTAAGTCGAATAAAAGCTACTTTATGATTCTGCCATCATATTATGGTAACAGAAATGGTTCATAGCATTTTTTTACCAGTATGTACACACACTTAAGGAACAGATAAGAAGAAGGAAACAGAAAAATGAGTACAAAGGTGATGCTGATTTCTAAATAAATTTCTTCCTGCATACCTGAAAGAGCGCCTTGACTCCTTGTACACTAATGAACATTGATGAAGCAATAATTTTTTATCTTTTTTTTTTACCAGCGAAAGGAAAACCAAATAAAATAAATGTAGACATCGTGTGTAAAAGTTACACACGTAGAAAAAAAAAACAAAAACTTTAGAAATGCTTTCTTGATGAAAAAAAATACCTCTCCCAATTGTGAGGTGTGTGGAGTGCTAGAGGACATGCATCACTTGTTAATGGAATGTGTTCGCTATGAGGATGATAGGAGTAAGTTGTTCAGGGCTTTGAAGTTGAACAAGAACGATATAGGTACATTCCACCAAATATTAAATAAGCCGAGCTCTGAAGATTCGAGAAACCTGTTCGACTTTATGGCCCTGATACATTGATCAGTTGGATGTATGTTGGATGTTTGTGTATATTGTATTAGGTTACGATGGGACTGGCATACGCTGTGCGTTATAAAAGTCACTAAAATTCAAAGAAAAAACACTTTAGAAATAACACCAATACATCCTATTAATATTATAAACGCAAAAGTTTGTAAGTATGGATGGATGGATGGATGTTTGTTACTCTTTCACGTCAGAATGGCGGAACGAATTGCACAGAGGTAGATTATAGTCTGGAATAACACATAGGTTACTTTTCATCCCGGGAATATGTTCCCTTAGGATAATTTTCGACATAAACGCGGGCGGTGCCGCGGGCGGTAGCTTATACTAAATAATAATATGAGATAAATAATTAATAATATATACTTTAAATTATGCAACTATGACAGGCTTGAAGCACATCAATAAAGTAACGTTCACCAAATAAAATCTGCCTATATATTTTCCAAAGTATGACCCTCGCCTTCCAGTCTGACCGGGTTCAACTGAGTACCAGTATACGATCGTTTGCCTATGATGATCTTCACAACGCAGTAACTGGATAACACGATACCACACACACACTAGTGACTTTATGAATAAGAATCGTAAAGATGCCATAACAGTGAACATAGTGACCATTTTTAAACTAACTTACTACTTAAAAAGATATCCACTAGCAATTTTCCTCGTACAAAATTGAAGGAGGTAAATATCTATACCAGACTTCCCATAAAGATTGAAACAATAACGAAGTCCAAAACAAAACTATTCTTATTCAGTCTTGAGAAAGTAATATTCCACTCTCAACGTCTATAAAAGTCTTAGTGCTCCAGACGTAAGTTACAATTTTATTGTTCTAAGCAGTTTTTTAATTAGGTTAATTTAAATAATTGAATGAACTGCGCGTTATATTTGTGTTCAGTCGCAGCTGGGTTACACGTACTCAATTCTGTTTTTATGGCATTGTGTACGTAGAACTGTTGATTGGAGAAAGTAGCTATTTAAATTTCTACAAAGTTTCTTTGGAAAACTAGGCGTTTTGAAGACAAAGGTTACCTTAGCAAGAATAGATATTACATTAATCACATACAAGCTGTATTGAGTATTTGGAGTTAAAATTGTATCAACCCCTTCTTGAAACTCAAATCAAACTTTGACATATTTCAACAATAATACAGATCGACAAATACTCAATTTCAGTTTGTTCATTCACAAATCGGAGGTTAAATGGTTAATATTCAAGGGGGTTTCAAGGGTGAATAGAAATAGAGGCTATAGTGTGCCCCTCCCGGGCACACTATAGCCTCAAAGAGCTGTCAGCATAGAAGACGGGGCCCGTTAGGGTCAGAGCCTGCCAGGCTTGCGGAATTTGTTTCTCACCGCGGCCCTAGAACGCAAAGGGCTTTAGTAGGAACACGGATGGGTTTTAGACAGTAAGAGTCTAACACGCTCTTCCGCTCCACCCAGACCAGATTCCATCCTTAAAAAAGGGGGACACTATAGAAGAATACACAACCTCATTGGTGAATTTCTTAAGAAAGGCCAGGAATATATATAATAATATAAGGCCACGAAATATTGAAAAGACATTTATTTCTTTAAATTGGTCAAAAGCATTTTTACGTACGTCAAGAAAATACTAGATGAGCTCAGTGTCTCCCATCCAAATACTCTGAGACCGAAAAAAATAACAAGGTATTATCGACAACAGATCTTTCTTTATAAAACAATACAAGATTTGTGTCTGAGATGGAGTCTTTTGAAGAAAAAACTTATTAAAAACAAATATTTGTGGCCCCAACCGTAAGCCCTTCTATTTGATATGCTAACAGTTAGAAAAACTTAATTTTCTAATTTGTCTTCATTCTCAAAATGTATTTATTTATTTACGGTTAGCGCCCGTTTTTGGTCAAAGGACATTTGGAGCAAACTACCTGTGACAGACGGACAGACAGAAACACGAGTGATTCTATAAGGGTTAAGTTTCATTCGAACGAACGGAAACCTTAAAACCACAAATATTATGTGTGGTTTTCAAATTTTATTCATTTTTATGTGCATCTGTGTTCATTTAATAACAGTTACACATATGTATAATGAAAACAAAAGGATGTGGGTTTTAAAATAACACAAACAAGTCGAAGGAAATCCTCTCTTAGGCATCCTTACACTCCCCAAGGATCCTACATGCCAAATTTCAGCTTTCTACGACCAAAAATTCTTCAAAATCAATTTTTTTAAATTATTACGAGCTTGGGGTTCGTGACAATAAAACAGCCGATTAAATAACAAAAATGACACTTCAAATTTAACAACACTAATTACAACTTTAAACTCACTTATTATAAAACCCAACTTCACTACTGATCACTTTAATCGCACTTGAAAATCGCTTCCGAAGTATTCGCTTGTATCGCAAATCCAATACTGACCTGGTCGCGGACTATATAGGTCAGTTAATTCCAGAACCTTCTACAGTCGTAACATCTGGAAAGTTCGCCGCAATTATTCTGGCGCGTAACATTATGTACCTACATATATTGATACAGCAAAATATTTTTTTTCGCCTGTACCTTTCCAGGACACAAAATATTAGAATGTCAAACGACCCAAAACGTCAAATGACCCAGTTTGGATTAACAACATAACCAAAGTAGATATCGAATACTTCTCACAATTTCCGTTATTTCAGGCATCTTGCCCAAATATGCCATTCATGGTGCCAGAAATATTCGCCATTGACCCATTTTCGCCCGTAATAACCGGGTCTATAAAGGTCCCCACGTAGGGTCAGTGATATACCGACGTCCCTACATTGGGTCACCGATATAGCTTGATAGCGTCTCATCACTTATTCATTAACTTTGTGTATCGGGTTAAAGCCGCAAATAGTGATGGGATTCAAGTGGATAAAAGTGTCTTTTTTTTTTAAGGATGGGAAATCATCAAATGACTTCTTCCGCTCTGGGTGGAGCGGAAGGGCGTGTCAGACTCTTACTGACTAAAACCCATCCGTGTTCCTTCTAAAGCCCTTTGCGTTCCAGGGCCGCAGTGACTCTTTCGAACAAATTCCGAAACCCTGGCAGGGATGAAAGTGTCTACAAGGTGTTCTGATGTAAGGTTAAACAAATAAATAAAGCTAATAATAAAAAAAAGCTTTATTTATTTGTTTATCCTTGCACCAGAACACCTTGTAGCAATTACACCAATGGAGCACAAATCAAGTATCTGCTGTTTTTCAATATCCTGTAGCTATCGTACCTACAGGAGGTTTCAGTTTATTTCACATAAACTGAAAACCAGCGCTGGGTGTCTGACGCCCAGCAAATGCTGAGATGGTAACCCTTTCGGTATAGGCACGCTCAGCTAGCGGCTGGCTAGATAATTGTTGTCTTATGATTGTTCTCTTTTTTACTTTGTGTTTTGTTGCTGTTGTGTTGTGTCTGTATCCAATAAATGTTTTCTATTCTATTCTATTCTACATAATAATATAAATCCATAACTAAACCCATCGCAAGAATTATACTTACTGGACGACATTTTGCTTACTTATTTGTAAATATGTGAGTACCATGTACCTAAATTTATTTAGAAAATGAATAAGTGTACCTACCTAGCTGGTAATACTATGTTCCTATAAGTAGCATACTCTGGGTGCATCGTCCTCATATAATATTAAATTAATTTTTGTATACCAAATATTGTAAAACCATTATTTGAAAAGAGTAACTATGGATTTTCTTGTCCGTTCTTCTCCATAAGAATCTACCTTTCCGAATGGACAGTAGAGTCACTTTATTAATTAAATACTGTTATTTTACCAAACTGTAAATGATGACGTTCAAAAGTGCCTTGTAAGGGTAAATTTAGATTGAAATAAACGCTTTGACTTTGACTTTGGACGATGTAATTGCATCATCCAAGTAAGCAACAAGTAAGCAAAATGCTCATACAATAAAAACTGCTGCTATTTTAACGGGATCAAATGGCAAGTATAACCGCATCGAACATCGGAGTAATCGGTGTATATGTCATAATAATTCTTAATTCGTATATATGTGTATACGTCATAATAATTCTGGATAAGATTATAATTTCTCGATATATTATGAAAAAAACGTTTTGTATACAATAAATCCCATCCAAATTCAATAGTTTCCAAGAAATCCGTCTCATATTTAGAAAAAATAGTTTACAATTTCACGCGATATTTTACAATCTTACGGCGTTTGCTATTTTCCGGTGACTTGCTATACATACGTTAAAAAACCTCCTACTTTTTTGGAAGTCGGTTCGATCGGTCGTACACGGACGTTGAAAGTGTGAAAAAAGGTTGCGTTGATGACTTATTTGCATGAATAAAATGGCGGGTACTATAGAATAAGCTTAATAAAGCAATCCCAACAATTGTTGTATTAACATAAAATACTGGTTATTGTACACAAATTCAAGACATTTTCGTCAGCCGTAAAACATATTATTTTTCGACGAAGCATGCGCTGTATACAATGTATAATTATAATATTATTTTCATTCGCTTCGCCCACTGATAGGCTTTTAAGGGCGCCCACGCAAATTGTAGCACTCAGCGTGATAATAAATTGTTACTAAATTAATGTTTCACGGAATTTCTCATATTGAAAGCGGCTGTTTGGGGGTCGTTTGGCTTTTTGTAATGAATTGTGAGTTTGATTTTCGTCACATATTTATCTTTTGTCAATAGCGATTTGTATGTGATATTTTATATCGTGCGTAAATGCCCAACATAGAATTCTATTATACGAAGTCTACATTTTTCCTCGGAAATTCTCGGATCCTTAAAAAATGTTAAAGTAGAGGACTCGTGAATATGTACAACTTTCAATGGAGGCCCAACCTTTTGAACTCTCCAGTGGCCTGAGTGCAAGTTTTTAAGGTAGGTACTCAATCGCCTTAACGTAAACGTCAAATTGTACTCAAACTGAATAAGCGCCATCTGGCTGTTTGTGTGTGACTTTGTATGTTTGTAAACGCACCCACGATACAGGAGAAATTCCTAGAGTGGGGCAACGTTTTATTAAAAAAAAAAAAAAAAAAAAAAAAAAAAAAAAAAAAAAAAAAAAAAAAAAAAAAAAAAAAAAAAAAAAAAAAAAAAAAAAAAAAAAAAAAAAAAAAAAAAAAAAAAAAAAAAAAAAAAAAAAAAAAAAAAAAAAAAAAAAAAAAAAAAAAAAAAAAAAAAAAAAAAAAAAAAAAAAAAAAAAAAAAAAAAAAAAAAAAAAAAAAAAAAAAAAAAAAAAAAAAAAAAAAAAAAAAAAAAAAAAAAAAAAAAAAAAAAAAAAAAAAAAAAAAAAAAAAAAAAAAAAAAAAAAAAAAAAAAAAAAAAAAAAAAAAAAAAAAAAAAAAAAAAAAAAAAAAAAAAAAAAAAAAAAAAAAAAAAAAAAAAAAAAAAAAAAAAAAAAAAAAAAAAAAAAAAAAAAAAAAAAAAAAAAAAAAAAAAAAAAAAAAAAAAAAAAAAAAAAAAAAAAAAAAAAAAAAAAAAAAAAAAAAAAAAAAAAAAAAAAAAAAAAAAAAAAAAAAAAAAAAATCTAGTGACAATATTAGAAAACTTCTTTTTCCATACGATGATGGCAGAAACAGAAGAGCACATTGAAAAACTCTCTGGGCCGTCAGACTAAATGTAGGCCAGCTGATTCTTTTGTTCTGATAATAAATACTTAACTAGCTATATACACTAGAAATAAAAATAAAAACTCCTAACTAAATAAACCCTAAAATATGGCGTCAAAAAATTCATCCGCATCGCTGACGACTGGAAGTGTACCCAAGAGACTAGTGGCATTACCACGTTGTATGGCAATGGTTATTCTTTGACCAAGGTAAATCCAGCCCTTTGGTCACGTGAAGTGTCAACTAAGCGTCTTGAGAGATCTTTAAACAAGATTATTATTTGTTTTGATTATATCAAAGTTGATCCCATAGTGACAGTTGTTCAGGTTCATGAGTCTATCTTCACCCCCTGAGATATTGCCAATCAATTTTAGATCACCCTGTCTGTATAGACAAAAAAGTAATTAAAAAAAATTAAACCGACTTCAAAACTGTTTTAATTAATAACTGAAACGGGAGAAATAAAAGTTTTATATTTAAAAAATCTAAAATAAATATGCCAACCACTTTTTCGCCAGAACTGTTTAACGCTCCACATACCCCGCTTACCGCCAGTTAGGCTGGCACCGACCTCGAAGAATTTTTGCAATCCGACTTTTAGTTTTTGAGATATGCGCAGACAAATATACATACCTACACTTTTGAAATATGGCACACATGTTAAGAAGCTGGTATAGACTAGACTAACATATTAAAAAAAAGTGCAATTCTGTCAATAATAATATGTATTATTGTCAGAATTGCACTTTTTTTTAAAGGAGTATACCTATACTCCTTTTTTGAATTCGGTTAAAAAAATACTTCTCAACCTATTCGAAAGGGTTCATTTGTATTCGAAGGAGTCATTAATATTGCAGTCACTCATTGTTCTCCAATTTATATCAAATTTTTATTCCCAAAGGAATAAAGGCTTAAATACGCAGACGACCTTATCAAAACAATAACTTCAGACTTGTCAATAACAATGTTCACTTCATAACTATTCTAAGTTTAATAACAGACTCATATTGAACTACAAAGCTTTTTAAGTGGAATAGGTACTTCAACAGACACTTGAAGTTTATAATTACGGAGGTAAATGAGATATATTTTTTGTAATAATACTTTATGTTAATACCTGTCTACTATTCTTAAGAGCTGTGGGTGTTAAAAAACCATTTATTGGATCCCATTAAATGATAGGCGACGCGCGACGTCGCGGCAGACCAAGGCGAAGGGATCTTGACTCTTATCGAAGGGACTCGCCCTGTCTGGATGGTGGGGAGTGAGTGTGGAAACGGGAGAGAGGCCTTTGTCCAGCAGTGGGACATAACAGGCTGATTAGATTAGAAGGGTTACCAGGGTTGCGGAATTTGTTCGAAAGAGTCACCGCGGCCCTGAAACGCAATCACGGATGGGTTTTAGTCAGTAAGAGTCTGACACACCATCCGCTCCGATGTGAGCAGGAGGAACGATTTTATGATTGCCCAACGTAAAAAAAGGGATATTGTACAGCAATTATTAACCAGTTCAGATGAAATCATGTGCATTAGCCAAGTTTGAACTAATATTACTTACAAAGACATCAATTATATCTAGTTTCAAGGATCATCTGTGAACAGAATACGAAAATTATTACATTTATGGACAGCTACAATATTTTCATGTGACATGGGTTAATTTAATTCCGGGAAATTGCACAGTGCCTATGGGATAGGCCACACGACTGAACTCACGAGACAAAGCTAAAGCAAAATCTATTTGCTTCCTTGTAGGTTTTTTGGTTCACAATAAAATTGTACAAAAATTGCCTTTACGTGTTGTTTCTTTTCCCCAAACATTAACAAGCAAAAGACTAAAAAAATACACGAGCGAGTCAGGAAATTGTAATAATATTGCCTAATGATTGTACAGGATGTTCGATGATGTAGCAATTTGTAGGCAATTATCGAAGCCTCGTGAACGTTCCTCTAATCCAGGGATGGCGAACCTTTTTTGGCGATCGTGCCATTTTCATTACAAAAATATTTTTTGCCATGACGTGCCGCCAAAAATTTTTGGCGCTATTAACTTACCTCTTTTTTGTAACTATAAATTCATAAAGCAATCTTAATGCCAATCAACTTTGCATTTCTTCAAATAAAATTTAAAGTTCAACATGATTACTGTTGTTGCTAATCATTCAATCTTGTATAGGCGTCCCCAAATTATTTTGCTGCGTGTCACGACTAGCACGCGTGCCATAGGTTCACCATCCCTGCTCTAATCTAATAACACTAATTGAGACGGAATGGGTACGAACATCTGTGTTACGATTACGCTCGTTAAAACAATGTCTTATGCTTGATTTCTCTATGTGATATTGATTGATTTTGATTTTGAATGGAAATGTTTGACGGATTCCCGGGGTATGAAGGATACGGCCTTTCAGTCTGTGGAATGGTGATTTGGATATTTTGTTAATGAGAAAAAAATTGAGAAGTCTCGTTCTCCCGCATAGTTACGGGATAGTTTTTAAAAAGGTTTGTACATTATTTTATGGGAACTGGCATAGCCACACATTGCCATTTTGTTTTTTTTTTGTTTTAATCGCGGCTCGCGATGGATCAGGAATATATAGATAGAGGATACTTAAACGTCTCGTTGCCGATATTTTTGAAAGTAAATTCGCCAAGTGAGAACAATGACAATGACAATCATTCAAAATGAACTAATTACGTGCTTATATGTAAAAAAATGATGAATTTCGTGCTTATATGCTTTACAAAATATTCAAATAATAGTTCCCGGCTTGATTTAACCATTTATATAATTAAAACACTATTTTTTGCAATTGCGATGCGAGTAAGTTGGCAAGTTCTTAATAAATTGGTTTTGACGTGCTCTTATTTTTGCTTTTTTGCAATAAGTGCTTGAATTAAACTGGGAACTATTATTTGAATATTTTGTAAAGCATTTATAAGCACGAAATTCATTATTTTTTTACATGGCGCCTTGACCTCCAAATATCTCGACAGTGTGACACTTTAGGGCACCATGTTACAATTTTGTTTTTGTTAATTTTAGTAAGTATATTCTATCCATTATACCGTGCGTTGCGATTTTGACAAATCAAAATGGCGGCCGGGTAGCTATGCCACAAAGGTTCTATTACTCTTTACGAATATTAATAAATCTTTGAATGGCTGAAAATACTTGTAAATACAAACAACTTACACCGTGGGATCAACTGAGAAATTGAAGAGAAGAACTGTATTTTATTCGCCTTACTCGAGGAAATGTAGAAAACAGCATTTTTTCTACATTGTTTTTTTTTTCATATAACATGGTTGGCCCGATAGAAGTTGCTTAGATTGGTAAGATCTCTCACGGTCTGATTTTTTTTTCTATCGAGATGAAAGTAAACTTGTTTAATCCTAATTCCAAAGATGGATTAAAATCAAACCAAGCTTATAAATCTCTGCCATATAGCAAACCAAACTTAACGCAGTCTGAGCTAGGTATTTTATTTGCAACTTGGGACCACCCACCTTGCTTCTACAGTAATCATTATTTATACATTCGATCGAGGCTGCCAGCCAATCTAAAAAGAAAAACAATATTTAATCCCTACAGATCATAAGACTTTCAAAGATTAGATTTTCTTTTTGCGCATTATAGAAAACGAATCTAGAATCTGGTGACAAGACCTTTAAAATTTCTCGGAGAAGGGACATCAAAGTGAATGAAAAATGTGAAAAAATGTTCCAAAAATAAATAACGTCTGCATTGTTTTCTGTCATAACCATTTGAGTCAACGAACTGCATGAATATTTTCATAACAGGTTAAAATTAGTTGATTTTAAGTCTGGTTTCACTGTACGACAACAAATTTAAAAACTATCCCCTAAGACGTGAAATTTATACTACGTCCATAAACAATATCAATAACGTTTCCCAACGTCTTTTATAATGCGCACAGCAAAGGAGTGGAACTCTCTGCCTGCGTCTGTGTTTCCGAACGTATACAACCCTAATCTCTTCAAAATTAGAGTGAACAGGCTTCTTCTGGGTAAGCTCGCTCCATCGACGACTTTGTCTCTGTCATCTATGACCAAGACTAGAGTCAAGAGTAAACGCATATTTAAATAAAAAAACAGAATTGGATGATTATAAGTTGTTATGAACATGATTCACGTCGAAAGGAGTCTTATCTTTATTCAAATACAAAAATATACGCAACTTCTTTTTTGGACCTATTCATTAAGTCCCTCAAAATGCCTATACCCCTATAGGCACTTGAGGTCCATCAACGTGTGGCTCATATTTATGTTCATATTTACCGCACCTTTTTTTAAGGATGGGAAATCATCAAATGGCTCCATCCGCTCTAGGCGGAGTGGAAGAGAGTGTCAGACTCTAACTGACCAAAACCCATCCGTGTTCCTCCTAATGCTCTTTGTGTTCCAGGGCCGCGTTGACTCTTTCGAACAAATTCCGTAACTTTGGCTGGCTCTGGCCCTAGCGGGCCTCATCTACTATGCTGACATCTCATTGAGGCGCGCATGGAGCACAACGCGCCGTCGACCCGGGCCTGATTCTGATCGGTCGGCGAGCCACTCAACACTTGCCATCCGTGACTCTCGACGCTCGGGGCGTCTCCTTCTGTTGCGGTGGCTGGAGCCTGAGGTTTGCCTCTTCCTCACGCGGCCCGCTTTCTCCATCACTAGCATTACAGCTTCGTAGAAGGAGGTGACAGACGGGTCTACGACTATATAACCACATGTCGCCAAATTGTTTTTCAGTGGCCTACCTAGGTGCTTTCCATATGGGCCATTGCAGATCACGTCCCAGTGGCAGACGTTCCTATAACTTTATTTTCAGGATTGAGATTACAGGAAAATCTTGACTCAAATAAATCATTCCCGTAACCCTGACAATCAGATTGTACTAAGACAAAAACCCAATTAAATTAATCAACGAAAATTAAGAGCAAATACTAATAAAAAGATTATTTAATTCCCTTCCCACCTCCCAAAGAAATATCTTCGAAGGCGAGTAAATATCGTCACGATTTAATTTCCTCTTCCAAGGAAAAAACCCTTCTCTCGCCCTTCGTTCGTCGAAGCCTGAAATACATTAATTGAATACCGGACTCGCTGCAGAATTCTTAACGTGAAGAAGGACCAATATTTTATTGAAGCGATGGTGTAAAAATAGATTCATAGTGCGAGTGAGTACAAAAAGATTAAACGTTTCTATGTAGTTCGACTTGTGATTTGGATTCCCTGATTTCGTGATTTGGTATAGAGTAACTTTTAATTTGAAGGCATTTTATGGGTCAAAGGTCAAAGTACTCAAGATTGTCAACAACTTTAGTACGAGATTCTGAAATATGAAATTATTGCAAACCTCTAGCAATGGAAACGACAGTTTTTTATTTTCAATTCTGTGACATGGCGTTATTTTTATTTTGTTTCTCTTCATGAAATTTCATATTTGTGAAACCATTCGCCCTGAAAAATTTGGGGGTAAATTTTAGTATTTAAAAATCACCCTGTATTGCCTATAGTTTGACGAATTCCAAGAACTTGTTCTATTTCAACGGTTATATATCAAAACTTTCCGAACGTGTGGGCTGTTTCCACCGAATTTCCTTTAATAGCCTGTACCTAGAATTTGGTTCAAATGTTTGTAAATAAACATTATGTAGATATAATATATCTACAATTCAAAATACGTTTCGAAGAATCAAGGACCGCTTTTTATCAATAATATAATTATATTTGCTCTACTGGTTCTAAATTACTATTAAATAATATACGCAACATAGCGATACATTTTCGTCATGGGTATTATGAATTCTCTTAATCGGTATGATTATTAAAAAGTAATAAATATGATATATATTATATTAGTATTATATATATTATCTGTATATTCTTTCCGAAACGTTAAAATTCATTTTAAATCTTATTTTCATTTATTGTACACCTACCACAGTATAGTCTTTATAAGTCAAAGGTTGACTGGTAGAGAATGCCTTGATGCATTAAGTCCGCCCATGTACCACTATTGTACATAAAGTTTAAATAAATAAATAAATTTTCTACTGCCATTCTTCGCAAATTATTTGGCAGAGCTGTATGTAACTACTGAAAGCTAATTTCAACTCCTTGTAGTAGGGGTGGGCCAATGGCCGATAAACGGTCACAAATCTAAATTACTGTTGGCTGCTATTGAGTCATTTCTGATGGAAAACCTAATATCACTTTGACCGACCTCGAAATCCAACGCAGAATTTGCTCAGCTAAATAACTGAGAGGTTTGGTATCAAAATCGGCCAAATCCAAAAAACTTACTTTTTAAACTGAATATGCAGCTAAATTAAGAACGTTCCATTTTGTAGTTCTGTGTCATTCAAAATTGGCCAAATCCATGTTTGTTATATGAAATTTCATTGCAAATCGTGACTCTGGGATCAAAAGTAGACAAATCGAGTACTATTTCAAAACAAAATGAGCCAAATCCATAACAGCCAATCAGATTCAAGGATTTAGTACGGCGTGTCAGCCATTTTGTTTTTACGTTGAAGTGCTTGATTTGCGTCGTGATCGAATTCCTAGCGTTTTTACATAAAAATAAATAGAAAAAATGGATGAATCAACTGAAGAAATAAAAGAAACTGCTCCAGAAATGTCTAGGAAACGGCTGACACAAAAAACTAAGTGGAAGCGTAATGAACAAAAAGTTTCTAGGTAAGTAAAGTTTGTTGCATCAACTCGAGTCCTACTGACGAACATTTGACAGGCAGGGGTGCTAAACAATATTTTGCATTAAGTTCACATTTGATCAAGTCTAATTTTTTGTTATTATTATCATGGATGGCTAAATTGCTCCTACGTATTAAAATAAAATTACTAACAAGCTAAGCTACTTACTACTGGACAATTTTAAAAATGTATTTAAATTATCGAGTCTGGTTGTCTTTGTGGTCGTGTTTGTGTTTGTCCATGGCACACGACACGATACATAATTTCCCTATTGTTATTAGGCTATGAGTGTGATGGTGTTTTTGACAGTGGGACAGTGGGCCAGTGGACAGTGGGACAGTGACAGTGGACAGTGACAGTGGACGTTATCACGTAAAATTATCGTCCGTAAAACGACTTTACAGACAACCACTTTTATTTAAATTTGATTCATAAAGTGTATAACATGAAAGTGAGTTGTGCACCTATGTATGTATAAGTCTGAGGCACAGTCTGAGGTGTGTGTGCCTATACATGCGTGTGTGTATACTTTTTATACGATAGGTGTGTAAAATGTAGTGTATTTTACTAATGTTAAATGCTTTGCTTGCTTCATTTATCATTTTTGTTTTAGATATTCACCAAAAGCTCCTCCAAAGATTAAAGTCCCATGTGAACATTACTCAAAATCATATAGATGCACATCGCTAAGAAAAGTTGACATTGTAAAATTTCATGCAGCATTTTACAAATCACCATCTAAAATTGACCAAGACAACTTTATTTTGCAACATTCTAAGGCGTCTGCTGTAAGTCGCCATCGGCCTAAGACAGGCACAAGAAAAATGAAAGGAATGCAAATAGTATATTATTGTCGAAGAAGAAATAACTTGATTCCTAATTGATTAATAATAATTTAATTGTTTAATTTTAATTGTGTAGTTGCAAAAAAGTTTTAATTTTAGTTCTAAATAAACAAATAAAGTGTTCTTATATTATGTATTCTTTACTTTTTTTATTGAATATCTGAATATTTGAAACCAAAATTTACCACCCCTGACCTCCCGTACACGACAAATACAAAAATGGCCAAATCCATAAATAACCAATCAAAAACAGTCAAATCCAAAGCCATGACAATCAAATTCGGCCAAATCCGCCCCTCACTATCAAATTTGGTCAAATCCGGCAGATTTTATTTGAAATCCGACTTTTTTTGTTTGAGACTAAGGTAGATATTTGTTTAGTTTAGTTTTAAAAGACTCGTTTGAATCACCCGCCTTGAGCTGAGTTGTCAAAAATATTGCCAATAACAAAAATTAGTTTATGCACTATAATGACAAATTGGGTGAATTGGACTTGACTGATTTTGATACCAAACCTCTCCTAATGTCAGTCAACAAAATTCAACTTTGACCTCATTTAGAAAATACGATTTCAACGGAAAACTATAAAAAATGGCTGGATAAATTGGTCCTTTGGTACGAGCAAAGAACCAATTTATCCAGGCATTTCTTATTAATCTCAAACGCAAGCAAACAGATTAAAAACGTCTTCATGTCGCGACCAGGGCGTGACTCCATTAAAGTGGAAATATTTTCCTAATAAATTGGCCTCTTCAAACTCCCTATAGACTTATGTACGACAATCACCCGTCCTTTAGGGAAATTAGCTTCGACCCATATTTTTTGAAGTTAAGTGATGGTTTCGAAAGTGGACGTTACCAGGAAATTGATAAAATAACATCTTCCTTTCCTTTTATTTTTAGGGTTCTTTCTAAAAGATCAGGAAAACATTTTTGAAGTGATAACTTCTTATGGGAGGGTAAACCGCTTCGTAACGTAACGCGTTACGGCGCCAGTCTTTCGGCTTCCCTTTCTCTCATGCATATGGCAGCGGTAGGCAGGCTCTTCCTCTCTCACTCTAATCCACAGCGCTAGACGTATTTCGGACAGACGCTTCCCATATTAAATAGTTCAACTTAGATTAGTTTAAGTTTTCACTTCCGTTGGGCGGCCCGAGACGCACACGTTTTTTTTTAAGGTACCTAGCTCCCATAGTCTGTCCAATCGTGTGAGGGATTCGTTGATCAATTCAGAGATCCGTTTACGAAATATTAAGCTGTATGTTATGTGGGGGTTATGTCTCAATGACCCCCTAAAAACTAAACCGTTATTTCAGAGATAAGAAAAGTATACGATACCTAGACTTGACGAGTTAATAGTTTTCTGTTTTGGCATTGTTTACGGGACGTGTAACTACAGAACCCTTCACTGTACGTGGCCTACGCACTTGGCTGGTTTTTTATGTTAAATGAGAAAGGTACGGTTAATAAAACTTGACTGGGGATCCTAAAGGTTATATTAGGTTAGAACCTCCTTGCATATCTCGAGATGAGTTATTATGGACTATGTCAGATAAGATATGGCCCCCACCTGCATACTAATAGAGGCTCTTATTGATAGTACAAGTCTGTTCTGCATTCATATTAATATTCCTCTGAAATCGTCCGTTTTGTCCCTTTAAACCTTCCCTTTAGACACCAATTTAATTTCATACACCGTGGGTTTTTCAGCTTTAAAAAAGGATCGAAAGACCACAGACACATCTAAATGGAAGTTTTGAACGACCATCTTAACTAAATCCTAAACTTTTTATCTTTTCTCTTAGATTTTTTTTTTGTTTATTTTGAGGAAACCTCGAGATGGAAAGTTTTGATAATAAAAATAATGTAGACTGAGAGATCACTGAGTGACAATGTTACAGTTTCCCCTAAAAAATATACAAACCTGAGTGTGTGTCCTCCTGACCGATTTCGGCCATGGCGGCCACTCTCAACCGAGACTAGCCATCGGCGCGGGACGTATTATAGTGCACAAGTGTGTGCGCAAACACAGGTGCACTCCCTCTTCCATCACTCTCATATTCCGATGGGACGGCAACCCGACACGACCGGAGAGAGATGTGGCGCAGGACCAACGGCTTAACGTGCTTTCCGAAGCACGGAGGTGTCACAACACAACCTTCCAAACTCCGGGCTGTCACTGAGAAATTACACGTGATATATATCACGGGAGCGAAGGCGAGGGAAGGTAAACTATACACAAAAACTAACTGGAGTTCATTAAATGATGAGTCACCAATAATACCAACATACTGTATCTAATTACATATCTGTCATAAAAAGAGAGATATGTCATTAATAATATCGCACAGCAAATGATAAGATGGTAACCCTTTCAGTATGGGCCATGTTCAGCGCAGTTTTATTGTATCGTTGCTGACTGGCCCTATCAGAATACCAGCGCTGCGTTTTTTATTTTTTTAGATATCGCAGCATAAGCTGAGATAGGGACCATTTTGTCCTCGCACAGATAATTATTTTATTATACTGTTTAGTTATTAATTTTATTTTACTGTTTTGTTTGTCCTGTGCAACAAATAAACATTTTTCTTTCTTTCTTTCTCTCTTTCATATAATTCTTCTCTTTGAGTGTTTGTTGCTTTTGTGTCGAATAAATGTTTTCTATTCTTTTCGAATAATTGCACACTATACGAACGTTACGAGGCTCGCCGTTCTTTCCTAGGACGGCAGCCATCTTATTGTTTATGCCCTTCTAAAATATTCACGTGATCCTATTTGTTAACGCGAGGAGTTAATCTATGTATAAGCTTATTAGGAGTAATTGTATTATAGAGCTAATTTTAGTGAAAGATTCATACTTTGGACAAACCTTATGTTTAGGTAATAATTACAGAAACGGCCTCTTGCGAGGTGGACCGGTATTCTGTTTCCTACTTGGACATGTCAATGAATACGCTGCGACAGAGATTGAACTCAATCTACCTATCCCTTTTTCACAGCAGAATCATGATGACAATGACAAGTCTTAATAGGAGGGCTGGTGAGAGCCGCGGGAGTCCGCTGGATGCAAGACGCATGCAATATCAATGTGGAGACGGTTGGGGGATGCCTATGCCCAGCAGTGGATGTCTTTCAATTTATAAGACGATGGTGACGATTTCGTAAAGTATAAGAAGCAATTCTGTAAATCAGCGGCATTCCAACATTTTTGTGTTTTTCAACGAACGCAAACTCACAGCCTTATTAAAAAGAAGGTTGTAAATGGTTAATTTTTTATATAAATAAAGCTGAATTATCTCAAAAAAACAACATTACAGCACTAATACAGAACTTGATAAAGTGAAATAAACGAATAACTATTCCTAAAGGATCCATTGTACGACCTTTTTATTTCCTTCCCACATTGGAAACAGTGCTCATACAATATTCATCAATGATTCAATGTTTCAAGATGTAGGGAACCAAAATATAACCCAATTACTTGTTAGTCGTACCGAGAACTAATCTCCTGTAAGAACTTTAATGAGTTTCGTTTAATATGGATGGGCGTTCTAACTTGTAGAGAAAAATGTGGAATGTAGGCCAACAGTATCTAGGTAAAGTGTGCTCTAGATATTGCGATTCGATCTTAAAAAGTTGATAAAGTTGCAGCTTGCTAATGATAAGCAGTGATCGGATAATCGGGCGCTAATATACCTAAACTTAACTTTTATTTCGACGAAAGTATAATAAGGACATGCTTTTCAGAATCCTGGATCCTGGAATCGTTCGAAATTCCTGAGATTGATAGGTAAAAATGGCTTTGCTGCAAGCAAAATATAGTTAGAACTCGTTGTGAACTCTCATTGTAATAATTTAAATTTAAAAATCTTTTAAAAAAGTTTTTATGATTTTCCATTTGTTTTGAATAAAATAAAGATACTAAATCAAAATAAGCACTGCTATAATTTCAATAAGTTTGTTATAGTTGTTTTTACAAAATTATTCAATCTCGGGAAATCCTGGGTTCCCGGGATTTAAAAATTTTACTTATTTATCCAGAAAGGAATGTCCATGTTATTCTTTCACGGGAAGAAGTTTAGGTATATAAGCGCCCTATTCTCCGATCACTGATGATAAGGCTCGGTTTCTCTTCTTTAATCACTAAAGAGGATAAAACAAAGTCTGTCGTTGTCTGTGTCTCCGCTTACTTTACTAACAGACTTCAAAAAATGGAGGAGGTTCTCAAATCAACTGTGTGCTCGATGAATCGATTTTTGTGTTTTTTACCTCATAAATCCGTCATTAATGAACCGATTTGAAAAAAACTTTTTTTATGTGAAAGGATATATTTTCCGATTGGTTCCATAGAAATTTCATCAAAATCGGTTCAGAAGTTTGGTTTTTAAATCAAAATAGCTGAAAAAAAAAATGTCATTCAAGTAAACGAAATTGCGTA
The DNA here is from genome assembly GCA_002192655.3 of Mamestra configurata. NCBI lineage: Eukaryota > Metazoa > Arthropoda > Insecta > Lepidoptera > Noctuidae > Mamestra > Mamestra configurata. The sequence continues at coordinate 81,479 of NDFZ01004975.1, read as the reverse complement.
TTTTGCTTTCCTGTGGCTTTCCAGAGATGTTGTTATTATTGTTAGGTGTGGGTACCACTAAAAAGTGAAAAAATGACATTTTACAAAAAAAATACAACAGACTTTCAAATAAATAAAACACTACAAAGTATAAGTAACTTTAATTTCGGAAGTCCAGACGGAAACCGACTTCTGAAATTAAAGTTATTTTTTGAGCTTATTCAATAATCGAAAGAGCGAAAAACAAGGGAGATTTGTGTATGTAATTTCAAAATTCAAAAAGTTTCACTACTAACGGATATTCTTCAAGGGAAACTTTTTACTTGTATTTTGATCATACTTAGCCGACTTGATTATCAATTTGAGTTTGACTTATCATCATCATCCTCATCATCATTTCAGCTGAAAGACGTCCACAGGGGGGTACCATGATCGCCACGCTTGGCAGGTGGTCGCCAACCCGCCTGCCAAGCGAGGCGATTATCGCAGTGTAGCTATTGCAAAATTGCTGCCCTTTCTCTGGAGAGTTGGTTAGACTTATCGTGACATAAGAATTCTAATCTTCCTGGTTTCCTTTCAAATATAACAATAACAAATTTTCTTTATTTGTTATACAATTAATTTACACACATTAAATTATCAGATATAACATTATAATTATGAGTACAAAGGTTCTGCTTATTTCTAAAGAAATTTCTTCCAGCAGACCTGCGAAAGGAGAAATGAAAAACACATGTAGGCAATAGTGTGTAAAAAAGAACAAGAAAAGGGGTATGTGAAGCCTTAAACTAAAATATCAAATAAACCTACATAAATATTGTAGATATTATGTCACATGGAGCGCCCGTAATTGATGTACCGAATGGTTATGTAAGTATATCAGACAGATGAACTATTTTGTGTCAACCGTACCCAACGAAATTCAAAACCAACTTTGTTTCAATGAACTGTCAGAATTAGTAGGAACTCGCAGAGTATGGAACCGACCACTGGCGAGCGGCATGCAGTACTAATAAAATTTGTGCATTGAATGGACAACTGCCGGTCGATTCTGTAAACAGTCGAAGTGAAGGCTTGGGTGAAGTGATAATGAGGTGAGCTGTCAATCCATATAATCAAGATGTCACGTGATCACGAAGTGAGCTGTCATTCCATCTTGATTATATGGATTGACAGCTTCACTCACTTTACCCAAGCCTTCACTTCGACATGTTTACAGAATCGACTGGCTGCTGTCATCGTCGTCACTCAAAACTAACGGTTTCTGTTCGTATTTTTTTTCATCACTATTATAATATTATCATCTGCCTTTCGAGCCTTTTCCCTACTATATTGGAGTCGGCTCCTAGTCAAACCGGATTCAGCTGAATACCCGTATTTTACGTGGAGCGGCCTACCAGACTTCCTCAACCCATTAACTGGGAAGACTGGAATCAGAATGACTGGCTTCTGACAATCCGTAACGATTGCCAAAGATCTCCAAATGACAGCTGGGACCAACGAGTTAACGTGCTTTTTTCACGGATGAGTCTCGGTATGTTAAGATAACCCATCCACAGACCAACCTCGGCAAGCGTTGCTAAACCTTGAAGATCGGCCCATGCCGCTGTTATAATTTAGCCACGAGCTCCTCAGTGACTTCTAATACCGTAGTTAATGAATTTTAGTTTAGCTTTATAATTTTGTATGCATGTCAGTTCTGGGACAATAAATACGTTTTCTTTATTTAGTTTTCTTCCATTCGTGTCTTAGTACGGGAAACGGTGAAACGCTTAAAAATTCAAAATACATTTATTTTTCCTAATATGGTACATTAAATGGTCTTAAATTAAATAAATAGCCTCATCACATTCTGCCACGTAGGGCACACAAATATTAGGTACATTGCATAAAATAATTACAAGATAAAAACAATACGATATAAACTTAGTTTGTACAACGATCAAAAGGCCACGACAACCAATGTCAAAAATCAGTCAAAATGTAGGGAAATTAGTTTAGCTTATCCAAAATTCAATTCAAAATTCAAAAGTCATTTATTCAAATTAGGCTGAGTGCCAGCACTTTTTGAACGTCAAAGTTCTACATAAAGACAGTCCCCCAAAACGCCCGCCCGTCACCACTTCCTAGTGTTGTCCATAATAATACTAATATTATAGATGCGAAAGTGTATCTGTCTGTCTGTTATACCCTATTGCCGTCTCTATCAACGGCCTCCCTGCTCTGTGGGCACACTGTACGGCTAGTTTGAAATTGAACGCAGCTGCGGTGTAGGACTGAAGTAAGTGGAACATTAATTTATATTCCTGAATAGCTCGCTGAGTAGTCGGCAGATATTATATTCATAATTTCTCGTCATTGAAAAGAAAATGAGAAATGAAAAGACATACTTGAAGCATTGAATTGAAGTAAAATACTAACTAGCAATACTTAAGTATATATCTATATTAATAAACTTTTTTTGCGCGGTTTTGCCCGCATGGTATGTTGATAAAAAGCGATCGTAGGCTACATCAATGTTAAGCATTGAAACTGCCTTCGCGGCTAAGGTGTAAAAAGATAACAGACAAACAGACCGAGCTATTTTATATGTATTACTACTTGCCGCCCGCGGCTCCGTCCGCGTGATTGTCGAAAATTATCCCAAGGGAATATATTCCCGGGATAAAAATTATCCTATGTGTTATTCCAGACTATAATCTACCACTGTGCCAAATTTCATCAAAAGCCATTCAGTAGTTTTTGCGTGAAAGAGTAACAAACATCCATCCATTCTTACAAACTTTCGCGTTTATAATATTAGTAGGATATAGCACGGATTAAGATACTACCGTAAGTATAATATTTTCTAAAATATAATGAAAACAGATATTAAATCCAAAGCGCAGTTTGGAAGAACAACGCGGTCACACGTAACTACAAACACGAAAAGCGACCTTATTCCCTAACGTGTATAGATATTGATTTCCATTACACAACTTGACCTACTAACCACAATTTAATATCCCAAACATTCAGCCAACACACCAACTTTTTAATTCCACCTTTAACTTACGTCACACTTTGCCAATCAAAAACAAAACACGTGCGTCAATGTGCCAGTTCTTCAAAAGACAAATAATTGCTGATAGTGATGTCACTGTGAACTAATTGCGTGTTTGTCAATTTTATGTCCACGTATATGTCCGATGTAATTGTTAAGGGGAGGCTCTGGGGATTCCGGTCCGGACTGAATAGTTGGTGCAGACGTGCCACAACCGCAACTGTAGTTTAGTGGCAAAATGTCGTTGGAAGATGCAGCAAAACTATTTAAATGCTAGTGAGATTGGCGTTGGTGCAGCTACTTGTAGGTTCCTGCCAGGGTTGCGGAATCCTGGCCAGGGTTGCGGAATTTGTTCGAAAGAGTCACCGCGGCCCTGGAACGCAAAGGGCTTTAGAAGGAACACGGATGGGTTTTAGTCAGTCAGAGTCTGACACGCCCTTCCGCTCCACCCAGAGCGGAAGAAGTCATTTGATGATTTCCCATCCTTAAAAAAAAAAAGCTACTTGTAGGTTACATTGCGATAAAACTCCTTTTTTTTCTCAATGTTGTCCTTATTACTCTTGCAGATATGCGCAACTCAACATTGTACCGTCCTGTCTCATGGTTGGTGCATTTTCGCGTCGCACCTGTCAGCGGAAGCCTATATTTGAGAGCATCTTCAGTGGTTGTAGTGATCACAATGTCGGTGCCAAGTGATAACTTAGTAATAAAAGATAACAACATTAATATAAACAGTCCTGTACGAGGCTAAAAAGGCTCCTATCTCAACATACGCTGCTATATTTATAAACTTAAAAACTAATATTATAACCGCGAAAGTTGGTATGTATGGATGTTTGTTACTCTTTCACGTCAGAACGGATCTTGATGAAATTTGGCACAGAGGTAGATTGTAGTCTCGAATAACACGTAGGATACTTTTTATCCCGAGAGTATGTTCCCTTGGGATAATTTTTGACATTTACGCGGGCGAAGCCGTGGGCGGCAGCTAGTAAAAAATGAAATAGCGCCCAAGCCAAGCTTTCGCGTCAGCAATGCAACACGAAGGCAAATTGTTCGTGCGAATGGAACTGCGACATTCTCATTCTCACACTGTTTGGAAACATTGTGATCCGAACCCGCTACATTTAGTCGCTAGGTGTGGTTGGTTAGTGGCACGTCTGAACAAACCCTAGCGGTGTAACACCATCGTCAGCACTTTGAACGTGATGTACTCCGCCGGTGCGTCCCTAACCTTGTTATGGCAGAAATAAAAGCATTTCGCCCATTTCGCTCAGTTCGCTGTTTTGTAACTTTTTTTCATTGCAGTGAAGTAATGAATTTTCAGACACCTCGTGTGAAGTTTCTAGTGGCTTACCTACTATAAAGTCTCTCTTTTTTCACTTTTTAGTGGTTCAAATGTGCTTGCCCCTTCACAGCGTACCGGCGTGATGTTATGTTATAATAATCATTTAATAATAATAATCATTTATTTGTCCGAATATGGTACATAAGTCAGTGGAATCATCACATTCTACCGGTGTGGCGTGCAAATGAATTATAAAGTAGTGTAAACAATAGACAGACATGAGAATTCAGCAATCCCAGTCCATTTGCTATCATTTATTGAGGAGGTCCCGTTTTACCCTTTGGGAACGGAACCCTAAAAATGGACTTACAATTCAACGTATTCTAACCACAGACGTAACGTGCACGTTATATTAAGATAAATTATGTGAGACAACTCCTTTCATCATCATCATCATCATCCACAGCCCGACTTCGCCCACTGCTGAGTATAGGCCTCTCTTCTCTTGTGCCAATCCCCACGTTCCTGTGCCAGCCTCATCCAGGTTCTACCCGCGATGGCAACAATGTCGTCCGCCCATCTCGCCATCGGCCGACCAACACTTCTTCTTCCAGTCCTCGCGCGCCACTCGGTCACTGTCTTACTCCACCTATCAGCACCGCGCCTTGCCAGGTGTCCTGCCCAGCCCCATTTTAAATCCGCAATTCGTTTTCCGATGTCGAAAACCTTCGTACGTCTTCGGATCTCGACGTTTGGAACTAGATCTAATAGACGTATACCAATCATGGAACGCTCCATGGCTCTCTGTGCAACTCTCAGTCTGTACACAGCCTCCAGTGTAAGCGTCCATGTCTCAGCACCGTAAGTCATGGTGGGCAAAACACACTGGTTATAGAGGCGGGACTTCAGACATTGTGGAATTTTGGCAGACTTCAGAATGTCATCCAATTTGCTAAAAGCGGCCCATCCAAGCTGTATTCTTCTCGATATCTCCATTTGTTGATGTAACAACTCCTTTACATCAACCTAATTATAATACTCATGGTAGTTAATCAATGCTTAGAACAACAACAAAGATCAACAGCAACAACAAAGATCATTTCAGACACTGGTCTGCATAGATTTCATATAACGTATTGTGAATGTGACGACTATGTATACCGCCCGCCATATTAGGGTTTCATTTGAGTTAGTCTATTTTTTATATTTCTATGGTCTAGACCTACATGGTTCTCATATGATTTGACCAATACAGATTGTATAGACTTTAAAAGAGACTTTGACCTCTGAGTTTTTTTCGGTGTTTCTTCTCAGGGTAGTCAGCTAGGAAACACCGGCCTCGTCTAGGTAACATGACCAAAAAAGATTGACATGATTGATATGTTTAACCTACTGGCAAAATAAATATCATTTATCATTTAACAACAATGTATGAAACAGATCACTGTATGTATTGCTAAAACATCTAGCAAGATCAAAACAAGTTATAGACTTTACTCTCTGTCAATAATATTTTCATTTAATTTTCTTCAAACATTTATATTCCTTATAGACTTTTCTCATATTATTTTTATGAATAATAATAATAATAATATATCCTGGGATAACTCACACACGGTCATCCGATCCCAAACTAGGCAGAGCCTGTGCTATGGCAACCAAACAACTGATAAACATACTTATATATTTCTAAATACATACATATTATAGACAAATTACACCCAGACACAGAACAAATCATCATGCTCATCACACAAAGATTTGTCCTGGGTGGGAATCGAACCCACGACCTCCGGCTAAGCAGTCAGGGTCACTAACCACTCGACCAACAGGCCAATACAAATAAACAGCTTCTGTTAGAAGTTCTTACAATTTGTTTCATTTCTTTTCTAGAAATAGACAAATAACTTGTTCTTGATATCTTACTCCGAAGAATGTCTATTACCGTTTACAAAAATTTTCTTTATCAAAACTTGAACGTGACCTTTCGTAGAAAGTAAGACCTATCTTCACGCAAACTCCGACAAAAAGAAATCATAAAATATCATCATATAAATAAATAAAATTAATAAACTTGTGTAACATTTTCATACAAAAATAATATTGTTGTCAGTGTTGTCTATGAAAGAGAAAAAATAAAAACTACGAAAACGTCAAATAACAAATACGAATACAAAAAAAGCTAAGAATCTTGTTCGGAATTTAAGTTTTCAAATCAGTCGATCGAATGGCTCTTCAAATCGGTTTAAGTTAACGGCTTTTGTAACAACTGGTGCAGTCTAACTTTCAAATGTTCCTAATTAGAGAAAATATGCAGCCATTTTCAGTTTAAATTAAATTAAAAGTATCCTCCTCTCTTGTCAGTGCCACTAAACTAATTGCTTATGTAAGGGGGGTTCCCTATTCAAGGGATTTGAACTGTAACCTTTCTGTTAGCATTTAACAGCTTATGAATAAGTATTCTTGAGCTCTCGCTGAAAGACATTCATTTGAGTTAAGAAACCAAAAAAATATGACCAATTAAAATTCATGAATCAAAATGAGCGTAGATTTTAATATGTCCCAACTACAACGAAAGAAAACTAACTTCAAATTGTCATCAAAATAACCCAAAAATCAACTGCGTACTTTCCCCAGTTCTCGAATTAACCGGGCAATTCATAGCTTAGCCGGTCTATTCACAAAACAAACCGATCGATCGTTTTAATGATCGAAGCGCGGATTTTAACTTGTATAATTGACGTCAGCAACTTTCAGCCAGCCAGTCCGTTTTATCTACCTGACAACTGAATATGAACTGTATGAAGTTGGAAATAAAGTTGATTTATTTATGTAGTTGATCCGCTTGCCAGTTTGTGTTCACGCACGAACATTGTGGGTAACTTTTTTAATTAATGGACCTTCGAGTCGGCGATTGGTGGAGAGTCGGAGACTACACGGCGAATACTAAGTTGTTTTTTTATTAGGTTCTTTTTGTTCCTAACTTTGTCTGCGGCTTTCAATATGATGGATGGGGCTTCGGCTTTTGCGCTGGTTTTCTTTATAAGAGTTTTTTGATGTTTTGATTTCTTAGCTCATTAGGAATTTTATTGTTCTTGCTCAGGTTTTCTTTTTGGTTGCATAGAAGGATGTCTCACAAGCCTCCATAGAAAAAGGAGGATCCTCCGACCAGACGGTTGTTGTGTCTGGTGGGTAACTGCCCGATTTAGTTGATATTCGGACTGTTGTATATGTTCAAATCGCTCGGAAAACTCTGATACTGTGATGCAGGATTTCGTTAGTAGTTCTGCGCTGGCAGGATAGATGGCGTTACAGTTTTTTTATTGCCGCAGAAATTTCGCTTCGTTTTTCTTTTGATGCCGCTACAGTTGAAGGATAACAACATTGAAGTGAGCAAGTGGTGGATAGGAAAACTGTCTATGAAAGCGTGCCTAAGACAAAAGAAGAGAGTACCTACCTAATGGAAGATATATTGCAGCATTTTTTAATTCAATATTGGTGGAATAGTGGATGCAGAAGAGGAGAATTTGACCATAGCTTTATGTGATGCACTACGCCGTTCAAAAGTATTTGACCGCCCGGAAAACGGTATTTTATTAAAATCCTAGTATTTTTTTAGTAGCAATTCCTTAAAAAATTACAATAGAAACTACTGTTTTTAACCGACTTAAAAACCGGAGGTTATAAATTCGGATGTTTGTATTTTATTTTGTTTTCATGTATTTTCGGGCATAACTCCTACATAATATAGACGGATTTGCAAAATTATTTTTTCTGAATTGGTCCCATTAAAATTTCGTAATGATCTTATGAAGAACTTCGGAGATAGACAGTTGAATAGATATGTGCGGGTTGGAATTTTTGGAGGGTAGCACTAATAAAAGTGAACAAAATAAAAAAACTTTTTACAGAAAATACAACCGACTTCCAAAGAAATGTTTTTTTATTTATTTTAGACTCAGCCCATATTTGTTTTTAATGACGGCCTTAATTATGTCCTTACAAATGGTAGGTGACCACATACTCTTGAGCGGTAGCGCATTTTGATGATTTTTCTCTAAAATTGTGGTGATAATGACAAAAAATGACAAAAGCAAAATGTTAAAATCTCACAGAGTAAAACGTTATTTATTAAAATCAAATAACATTGATGTCAGTTTAAATACAACCCCCACTGCCTCCATTACCAAAAAACAATACCAGTCAATCTTCATTCATAGAAATATTTTTATCTCTGCAGTTACGTAATCCTATCCCTCACGTTAGGTTCACAGAGGGATTGTTCTAGTTTTTTAGATGGATTGAGAATTAATCTCGACTGGCTATACTGCGCCAGATTGATAGCTTCAATATTTCTGACAGATGGGTCGTTACAGCTTTTGGATTTAGTTTTCCCATTCCCAAAATATGATGGATGAAATGTTTGATTTCTGTAATTATGTTTTGGCATTTTACTCCTACGTCATCACACCTTTATCATAGATGACACAGACAAAGTCGTCAAGAGAAAACCCATCTAAAATAATAAATAAAAAAAAAACATTGGTATCCTTATGCGACGCACTGCTCAGTTTAAGCGACCACCCTGTTCTGTGCCATGATTTCCTGGTCTGTGCAAGTTCCACCAAGGTATACTGCCTACTAGTAAAGTACTAGTAAAGTGTATCAGGAAAAAGTTTCCCATGTCTCGGTATGTTTTTTCTATGCTAACCACGACGAATTTACTACTACCTACGAGTGCTTATACTTTCGCATGGCTAAGCTACGAAGTTACCCTTTGGGGAAATAGCACAGATGCAACTACACTATTTACTCTTCAAAAAAAAATTGTTAGAATCCTCGTAAACATCGATCAAACTGACAGCTGCAAACCTCATTTCCAAAATTATAATATTTGTTTGTAAATATCAGGAGTTTTATACAAAGCGCGAGGACATACAATCACGTTACACACTCCGACACAAATCAAGATTAAACATTCCAAGTTCTCGACTAAAAATACATTCAACAAGTCCGTATGTGATGTCCATAAAAATATATAACAAACTACCTGAACTAATAAAAAAAAAGATAAAATAAACATATTTATAAAAAAATTAAAACAATATTTAATTGAAAAATGCTATTATGGTATTAAGGAATATTTAAATGATCAAATATAAGGTATGAAGAGTCCCTAATATGGTATTATTGGATCTATTTTAAATATAAGTTTAGTTATTTAAAACTTCCTCTCTCCTACATATGTATATTTGTTTTTTGCTTTGCCCAACAGGGTCCATAATGATCACAATCTCTTTTTTAAATTTACCAACTAAGTACACATTGTTGAATGCAAATAAAGTATTGAGTATTGAGTACCTACTACTAGAAATCTTCCTAAAGAGAGAATATGAGGCTCTAGATGGAAAACTTAAATGATATCTCATGTGGGCCGAGCTGCACAGCTATAAGGTCACTAAATATTAGTCTGATACGAGTTGTTGATTTTCTCCAGCACTAACTAGAGCATCAGAAGATGCAAGCTCAAAGCTCTCTGAGTAAGCTCAAAGTTGTTGACACTCAAACACGTTAAACACATACGAACTTCCTTTAATGAACTGTCGACGTGATTAAAAAAAAAATAGTTTTTCGTACGTACAGTTCTGAACGGCCAATATAAAACATTTGTGTTCGTAAATAACCATAAAAATACCACAAAATAAAATACATGTAAATAAAATTAAAAAGCCACGATCCTCCTTCACTAATGAGCAAGAACGTAGTTTCAAACAATAACCATCGTCCTCGACTCGACGGAGAAGAAAAATGTAACGATGAATTTTAATATCCCTCACGAGAAAAAGGAGGCTACATTATGCAGCCAGACTCAATTACCTGCCTTTAGTCTATGCCCTACATACCGAAACAAAATAAAAATAAAATAAAATGAAAAAAGATGGCCGCCCTGCCATTAAATTCCCGCGTTTGGAACACAAAATGGACGAATGCACTCCGCACTACGACCCGGGCTTATTTTTTTATTTGTGTATCTAGTCTCCTGGTTTTATGGAATGCAGTTTTCTAGTAACTATTTTAAGCGGATGATAGATCAATATAGTAAATAGGCCAAAAATAAATTAAAAAAAGAACGAAGACGTGTTAGCTGCAACTACAACGTTACAGTAAGTACCTACCAATCCACAAAAATATTGAAATGCGAAAGCAACTCTGACTCGTCTGTTTGTTACTTGTTCACGACTTAACGGCTAAACGGATTTGGATAAAACTTGGCACACAAGTTGAACATGTCCTGCAATAAGACATGGCAATAGATACAGGATAAATTCAAAGTCAAGTCAAAGCATATATTTTGAATAAACTATTAACAGGTACTTTGAATGGTCAAAGTCAGTCCGTGAAGCTATTTGCACGTTCGAAAGCGTAGATCTCTATGGAGAAGAACGTGCAAGAAACTCCACGGACACTCTTTTAAACCATTTTATGTTTACAAAAATTCTGGTTAGATGAACCTTGTTGTTCTATATGTGAGAACAATGTAAAGAAAGAAAAAACAATTTTTAACATAAAAACTAAAATAAGCCGGTGCCAACNACATGAAGCTATTTGCACGTTCGCAAGCGTAGATCTCTATGGAGAAGAACGTGCAAGAAACTCCACGGACACTCTTTTAAACCATTTTATGTTTACAAAAATTCTGGTTAGATGAACCTTGTTGTTCTATATGTGAGAACAATGTAAAGAAAGAAAAAACAATTTTTAACATAAAAACTAAAATAAGCCGGTGCCAACTAAGGGATGACCAGTCTCCACTGACGGCGCCCGTTCAAGACCATGACGCGTGCATCAACACCATTCAGCTCAACCATTTTGAAGGGAACTGAATGATCCGATACACGCGCCACCATCAGCGAGACATTGGAGTGAGCATGACACACCCTCAATATATAGGATAGGGCATGCCGGGAGTACGTTTCCCTGGGATAATTTTCACCTTCTCGCGAGCAAGCCCGCTGGCAGAAGCGAGTAATATAAATGTATTGTTATAAAACTGTAAAATAATTATGTGGGCGAGATATATTATCCAGAAAGACGAAGTTGTGAAATTATTCACGAATTTATGACTCCTAAAAAGAATTAAATTCTTACTCAAAGAAACTATATAACAGCAATTACTCGGCCACTTCTCTTCTTAACATACGTACAACACATCAGTCTAACACAAAAGATTCAACAGCCTACTGAACTACACCTTGAACTTGACCTTCCATTGATTTTCCGTGACCTTTCAAAGACAATTAATGATCATGAGACCGCGCTTTTGCCCTGTTTCGGCTTTTTTATCGTGGACTTCATCGCTCACAAGCGCGGCGAAGAATGCTAGATGATCTTAGTTTGAGATTAGAAAACCTTTTGTGGCGGAGGAATATTTGCCTAGCGAGTTAAAACTTGGCATTTTTGAACGACGAATAATTAACGAAACATTCTACTAGTTTTAGTTATTCCCTGTCGTTCATATTTCAGAATAAAGGCTACTAGAAAGGTGGGGCAGGACAAATGGGAAGGTGCGGTGATGAATAAAATATTAGAACTAAATTAAGGAAAATTTAAAACTTATGCTAAAAGCACACTTTGTAAAAAATCATATTACAAATTAGAAGATTACATTCAGGATAAGAATGCTTGGAAACATGCTGGTCCTGCTCCATAGGACAATCAAGGATGTAGACAAAATCAAACTGGTTGATTTATGTAAGTATTAACTTTATAGATATACTGTTTCTTTTTTGTTTTTATTTTTCTGTTAACTCACACACTGTTTAATTAATTATTCCAATATTTGTAAATATGTGAGTATCATTTACCTAAATTTATTTAGAAAATGAATAAGTTAACCTCTGCTGGTAATACTTTGTTCCTATAAGTACCATACTCTGGGTGCATCGTCTTCACATAATATTAAATTAATTACTGTATACCAAATTTTATAAAACCATTTTTTGAAAAGAGTAACTATGAAATTTCTTGTCCGTTATTCTCCATAAGAATCTACCTTTCCGAATGGACAGTAGAGTCACTTTATTAATGTAATATTATTATTTTACTGAACTGTAAATGATGACGTTCAAAAGTGCCGTTTCATGGCCTAATTGAAATAAACGTTTTGAGTTTGACTTTGACTTTGATGATAGGTAGAGTAAGGCGTCCGCGAACTAGAAGAAGAAGTGTCGATCATCAGGCAGTGAGATGGGCAGACGATATTTTTGCCATCGCTGGCAGAACCTGGACGAGGTTGACAGAGGAACGAGGGGATTGGCACAACAAACAGTATCATGCTCAGCAGTGGGCAAAATCGGGCTGTGGATGATAATGATGATTAGAATAATTAATTGCAAAAGAATGTTTTTATAAACACATCGTTGATAATGGCGGGCCTCTTAACTGAAAACTGTTCAGGGAATGCTTCAACAGCATTGGCAAAACAGACTTTATTTCACCACTCAAATCAACTCTAATATAATAACGACAGCATTATAAACGTTAACACTCAAAAAGATACAGATAAAAAAAAACTATTCGTTCACCAAAAAAACGCCACTAAAAGTTCAAGGCTAAAATTCGCAAAAATGTAGCTAAAAATATCTCGAGAGAACCCACAAACCCTCAGCGCAAATGTGTCAATATGACGTCAGGCTCCCGTGGCACAGGATAATGGAAATGGCTCCAGAGATTTCCACTGAATGCCATCTTCATTTAGATGTTACATTTTTAGGATTCCTCGTGCGGGTTAAAAAATGGAACCGTTGAAATTCGATATTCGAATTGCGAATATGGAAGCATTTTATGACAACACTAGTTTTTCTAAGGGCGTCACGTGAAAGCTGCATAGAATAGAATATGTACCTATGTCTTATGTAGTATGTATGTCATATAAGTTACAGAAAAGATAGATGAAGAAAACATCACATAGGGTGGGCCTCGTTTTCGATAAAACCGATATTTTAAAGACAACCTTTGTATGAATTTAAAAAAGAAAAGGAATGACAGTACTGTTACTAGGTAGTCTCAGGTGTACTATAATTTTATTATTATACTAGTTGCCGCTCGCGTGATTGTCGAAAATTATCCCAAGGGAACATACTCCCATGATGATTAGTATCCCATGTCTTATTCCAGACTATAATCTACCTCTGTGCCAAATTTTATCAAGATCCGTCCAGCCGTTTGCGCGTGAAGAAGTAACAAACATACACACATTCACAAACTTTCGTCTTTAAAATATTAGAGTGAAATATATATATATAGATATAGTGATATAGTGATATAGTGTGATATAGTGTGATGTGATACCTAACTGGTCCAGTAATTACAGAAAAGTATGTCCATCATGTTCTTATCCAGATCATAGCGAAATGTCATTGAAATCCGTTGAGCCGTTGAGGAATGATTTATCATCAAACATTCAGATATTCAAACTTAGTCCTAGGACTGCAATAGAGTAAACTGCTTTGTCTATGAAAGAGGACTCACTAGCTTAACCTAAGTTGACTTTAATTGACTACAGTAATGCCTTAGATAATGTGATCTGTACCCGAGACAGACAGATCTAGACAGCCTTTCTAAATTAAATTAGTGTCTCGATCTGTTGTTATGAGTCTACCAGGGTTATAAGACTGTGTAAATAGAATTGGTACCTAGAAAAACAATAATGATAAATTAATTTATTCACGCGTTTTTACACCCATAGCAATTCATCCTGACTTCCTAATCCTGACTAAGTTTATAAATGCGAAAGTGAGTTCCGTTGTTTTGCTTTCATGCCTAAATCGCGTACAGAGATAGAAGATATCTTGGAGACGGTCAATATGCAAGCGTAGCTGGCAGGCAAAAACCTAGTTAGTTACTCATAAAATAAGATAAAAAAAACAGCAATCAGACGATTTTTTAAAAATAAAACCATTAAAATTAATAGTAACTAGAACTGAGTAAATTCACAGTATTGGAATATTTTTAAAATTTAATTTATAAAATTGTTTTCATAAACACGCAGAATCATTGGTGATGGGGCAATCAGCCGGTCGAGTCTGTAAACATGTCGCAGTGAAGGCTTGAGTGAAGTGATCACGAGATGAGGTGTCAATCCATATAATCAAGACGTCACGTGATCACGTAGTGAGCTGTCATTTCATCTTGATTATATGGATTGACAGCTCACCTCGTGATCACTTCACCAGTCTTCACTTCGACATGTTTACAGAATCGACCGGATTGACCCACTAAATGTATTGGTCAAGGCTGAATAATTGAATATTTATTCTAACTACACGGAACTCTCGTTGCGTAGTCAATTCGTAGAATAGCAGTTTTTCTAAATTGGAATATGTTTGTTTTTGTGAAAGTGGATCGGAACGGAGCAATTTTCTTATTTTTCTATATTCAGGAGTGAAACCGAAGGACGTAATAGGTAAAAGCTACGTGTTTTCATCATAAGAGCAACATTTCCCTAAGGGACTATACGTTTATTTTGGTGAGGGAAATTGTTGTAATCCAGCTTACCGAGATAAATCCATATTATAACATTTATGGCTCAACTAATATTATAAATGCGAAAGTTACTCTGTCTGTCTATTTGTAACCTCTTCTAGTCTGATTGGATTTGGATGAAACTTAGTACACGATTAGACCATGTCTGGAATAGAACATGGGCTAGATACCTACTTTGTATCCCGGAAGTAAATTGCCTCAGGAGAATTTTCGACATTATCGCGGTCAAAGCCGCTGGCAGAAGCTAGTATAGTTCTTAAAGTCTTGTCGAATACCATGCTTTACAACGTGACGTGTAACAGAATAAACGCAATCGGGGTCATTGTCCTCATCGTTATGAACAACTTTCACTATGGACCAACACTGAAAACGGGAAAAAAAAATCAACTGCCCCATACATTTATGTGCGCGTAACTTGACTTTTTTTTTTAAGACACGGTTTAATATTAGAACCTATTGAATTTGGATTGGATAAATTGTATACAAAACGATTTTTTCATAATATATCGAGAAATTATAATCTTATCAAGATTTATTACAATCTTACGGCTTCGTGCAATTTTCCGGTGACACATATGTATAAACTTCACTAATCCATGGTTAAAAATATTAGTTTGGTAGTCCACCATATATGGTATTATTTTTCTAACAGTAATTTAAGTAGCGATGATTCTAGAAAACATTTCAAACCACCTATGAGAAGCGAATAGACACAATACTTAATTCATCATAGAAAGGTTACCAAAGGAGTTCTTAAACGAAATCCCATTCTAGACTTACTTTAATCCCTGAAAGGGCAGATGTCTTTTACGAAAACTAAACAAAAGCCTATCAAACAAATGCCAGTCTACACTCAACTCTGATAGCGACTGATTTGAAAGGGTATCAGCTGTTTCCACCATAGAGTATCGAGACGCCACTGCTAGAGAACTAGGAAGAATTTTAAGGGTTCCGTATCCAAAGGGTATAACGAGACCCTATTACTAAGACTCCACTGTCCGTCCGTCTGTCACCTGTATCTCATGAACCGTGATAGTTAGACAGTTTTTTGCTTGTTTTTGCTCGATATTGATAACGACAACAGGTAGACGCTTGAAATATACACAGAATATTTAGTTATATATTCACTTTAAAAAATAAATAAAATAAAACAAATATTTAAGGGGGGGAAAATGTTATATTTTTGCCGTACGGAACCCTTCATGCGTGAGTCCGACTCGCACATGACCGGGTTTTTTTTGTTATTTTTAGGCTCGCATTTAACCGCTATTTCACCTGATGAAAAGCGACGACGGGCTGGCGATGGAGCACGCTTGCCTAGATGTTACCTATTCACTCTAGACTTCAAAACCCCCATGTTGTCGCTACCATTAAGCAGACTCCAGCAGGGAATTTCACTCCTTAGCTATTATCGAATCTTTCCATACAATATACAAAGCGTATCAGTGCGCGTTACATCGTTTACGCATAGAAAATGCATTATTAAAACAGCTTATATGTGTATTCAGCTCAATAGCCCGTGCACGAGTTATTATCAGTAGTTAAATATCTCCCGCCAGGGACCGTACTCCCGGGTTGATAAGATTTTCCTCTGTCCCTCTCTAAGGTCTAATTGGACCTAGTTATACATAAAGCAGCCATGTCGGGACAAACAGAGCTATGAACATTTTTCTGTTGATGGGTGTCCTTCAGTTACCCAGTTAATTGGTCGTGGAGGTCTGGTAGGCAGCTAAATCCGGTTTGACTGAAAGCCGACCCCAATATAGTTGGGAAAAGGCAAGACAAATGATGGAACTGGGCAACATGGTACTCCTTGGCAAGACTAGTGTGAGATTTACTGGCTTCTGACAATCCGTAACATCTGCCGAAGATCTTCAAATGACAGCCGGGACCAACAGGTTAACGTGCTTTCCGAGGCACGGAAGAAACTCGGCATTTTAAGATGGTCACCCATCCACAAACCAACCTTGGCAATCAACCAACCAATCCACCAACCACCAATCTATTCCACCAATCAACCAATCTTTACACCAACATTTATCAATATTGGTTCATTGGTTTAGGCGTGAAGACGTAACAAACACACAGTCAGAGTAACATTCGAATTGATAATATTAAGTACAAGCTTTCGTTGTCGCTCTAGCTTCTAAAAATCGAAAATCACCCTAAGGGAACATACCCCTGGATAAGTTAGGTATGTCCTAATCCACGAAATATAGTCTATCCGAATGTTAGGTGTCATCCGAATTCTTTCAGAGGTTTAACCGCAAAACTTTAACGAATAGAAAGAGACAATAACTTTGGAACTTATAATATTCAGCATGGATGGATGTCGTCTCTTCTGGCTCCCGTAGGAACTTTCCTTACTCTGTGGTGTTTAAACTGGAGGCAGCTCCCAACTAATAGGATTATGACTTCACACTGCCATTATCTGCTACAGTACCTGATCATGTGTTGGCTCACTGCCTCTTTTAGGGTTGAATGGCTCGTAAGGTATTTGTAACATGCTGATTTTCAACTAAATCCGGTTCGACTGGAATACCACCCCAATATAGTAGGAAAAAGCTAGGCAGATGATGATTCTATTGAAGAATAATTGAAGATTCTATTAATTAAAGTTTAGTTGCATTTGGTTTATTTATCGGGGTCGATTCTGAGATGGTTACCATACATGACCATTGAGTTTTTATAGCCCGATGGAAGTCTCTCCATGTATTCTTTAAACTTAAAATCATACCTTTAATATGATATGATCAGTGATCGGATTGTTTGTAAATATGTGAGTACAATTTACCTAAATTTCTTTAGGAAATTAATAAGTTTACCTCTGCTGGTGATACTTTGTTCTTTAAGTAGCATACTCTGGGTGCATCGTCCTCACATAATATTAAATTAATTTTTGTATACCAAATTTTGTAAAATCATTATTTGAAAAGAGTAACTATGGAGTTTCTTGCCCGTTCTTCTCCATAAGAATCTACCTTTCCGAATGGACAGTAGAGTCACTTTATTAATGTAACATTATTATTATACTGAACTGTAAACGATGACGTTCAAAAGTGCCGTTTAATGGCCTAATTGAAATAAACGTTTTGACTTTGACTTTTGACTTTGAATCGGGCGCTTATGTAACTAAACTTCTTCCCATGAAAGAATAATATGGTCATTCCTTTCTGAATAAATAAGTAATCCCGTGTTCCCAGATTTGAGCAATTTTGTAAAAACAACTATAACAAACTTAATGAAAAACCTTTCATTGTAAATTAAAAGTT
Organism: Mamestra configurata; assembly: GCA_002192655.3. Classification (NCBI taxonomy): domain Eukaryota; kingdom Metazoa; phylum Arthropoda; class Insecta; order Lepidoptera; family Noctuidae; genus Mamestra; species Mamestra configurata. The sequence continues at coordinate 63,352 of NDFZ01004975.1, read as the reverse complement.
CCTTTAGAATCGGCTTTTTAAATTTTTTAAAATGCCATTAGAGTTCATAACGAGTTCTAACTATTTTGTATGCGGGCATTTTTAGCAATCTCAGGAATTTCGAACGATTCCGGGATCCGGGATTCTGAAAAGCATGTCCGTATTGTACTTTCGTGGGAATAAAATTGAAGTTTAGGTATATTAGAAAATGTGAAGTAACGTAAGTAACGTAAGTCTAATCAAGCGGGCAAAAATAAATAAGAGGTGGCTCTTATTTATTTTTGCCCGCTTGATTAGAATAGAATAGAAATAATCTTCTAAATATAAGATTGACACTAGCTATTGCCCGCGACTTCGTCCATGCATATCCCGTTTTTTCCCGTTCCCGTAGAAACGCATTCCCGGCCTTCCTCATAAATGTGGCTATTATTAGCAACAATAATTTTCCAAATCCGACTGGTACTTCCCAGAGATTGACGCGTTCAAACAAACAAACTCTTCAGCTTTATTATATTACTAAAGGTATATCTGAAAACAGAGAAATATGTAGATACATATACTCGTAGATATGTACTTAATGATTCGATAGCCGTGTTAATAACATTCAAACAAATGTTAAAATTAAATACTTGCAAATTAATTACAAATGTTAATATTAAACTAAATGAAGGAAAATTTAAAACTTATGTTAAAAGCACACTTTGTAAACAAGCATATTACAAATTAGAAGATTACATTCAGGATAAGAATGCTTGGAAACATGCTGGTCCTGCTCCATAGGACAATCAAGGGTGTAGACAAAACCAAACTGGATTTATGTATTAACTTTATAGATAAACTGTTTCTTTTTTGTGTTTTTATTTTTCTGTTAACTCACACACTGCTTAATTAATGGTCCCAATATTTGTAAATATGCGAGTACCATTTACCTTCATTTCTTTTGAAAATGAATAAGTTTACCTCTGCTGGTAATACTTCGTGAAATACTCTGGGTACATACTCTGGGTGTATCGTCCTCACATAATATTAAATTATTTTTTGTATTAAAAATTTTGTGAATAATTATTTGAAAAGAGTAACATGGAGTTTCTAGTCCGTTCTTCTCCATACGAATGTTATGGATGAATGAATGGACAGTAGAGTCACTTTATTAATGTAATATTATTATTTTACTGAACTGTAAATGGTGACGTTCAAAAGTGCCGTTTAATGGCCTAATTGAAATAAACGTTTTGAGTTTGACATTGACTTTGATTCAAGAATAGCGGTAATGATTTTTGACCACATTTACGCTTAGGTACCTGATGTTCTGTTGTATCTTGTTCTAACAATGTCTGTGAAGAGTACAACGATGCCACTCCAACCTAACAATGCCCTTAACTTTACGACTCCACCTAGGAATTCTAAACCGACTGTGAAGCCCTAACTTTATTATCACCAGGGGACCATATAACTCAGTAGTGTTTAGGAACCTAGTTTTATAGGCGGACTACAATCAACAATACAGATAACTAGTTACTACTATACAGCTAAAACACTATTATATAGTTGCCCGCGACTCGTACGCGCATATCCCGTTTTTTACCCCGTAGAAATTTCGGAAAATCTCTCAGTGCTCCCCTATATTCCCCAAGGAACCTACATGCCAAATTTCAGCTTTCTACGACCAGTAGTTTCGGCTGTGCGTTGTCTATCAGTCACTCAGTCATTCAACCACTCAGTAACGGAACAGTTTTATTTTATATGTATTGATAACAAGCTACTTTTTAGCTAATTTAATTATTGCCATATTTACAGACTGTGTTGTTGTATATTATCAACATACTGAACTTTTTAGTGAATTTATGTTTACATACTCGGCCATGGTACAATGTTATTCATCATTTTAAGAATAAAACTGACTCGGGTCTCGATTTTGAACAATCATAAAATGGTCAACATCTATTTTAGATATTTGAGCGCAAATAGGTAAGTATATAGTCATAAAATCCATAAACACTCATACGGTATCAGCGGCACCATGAACACACGGACATGCAAGTTGACTACGACCGAACGGAACCACTGACTACGAATGATCTTAACTTAATTACGAACTGGCTTTTTCCCGCAACTTCGTACGCGCATCATATCCGGGTTTTTACCCGTTCCCTTGGGAATTTCCCGTTTCCGTATAGCCTATAGCAGTCCTCGTGAATGTAGCGATCATATACAAAAAGAACTTTCCAAATCCGACTAGTAGTTCCAGAGATTTTCGCGTTCAAACTAACAAACAAACAAACAAACAAACTCTTCAGCTTTATTATTAGTATAGCTTAGAAATTACGTTTTTCACATTCGACATCGACTGGAAAGCTTTTGCCCTCGTAAATTCTGGGTTACACTTCCTTTGGGTTACAGAAAACAAATTCATCACACATAGGTAGGTACATACTGGAAGAAATTGGCTTCTTTTGATGTGAAAATTCGGTGTAAGGAAGTCGAGGAAGCCCTTGGAAATCACACATGTTTAATTTGGTTAAAGAAAATTAGGAAGACATACAAAATATTTGTTTAGAAACACACTATGTTGACATATTTCTCTTCTTTTGGAAGAAGCTTGGGGCTATATACTGCCGCACGAGTGAATCTTCAAGGTTAAGCAATACCTACTTGTCGAGATAGGTCCGTGGATGGGTTACCATTCATTTCATGCCGAGACGCCTCCGTGTCTCGGATAGCATGTTAGGCCGTTGGTCCCAGCTGTCTTTTGAACATCTTTGGCAGTCGTTGCCGTTGATATTTATTATATTGTAAGTAAGTTAAACAAAACACTTTTACACGTCAATCTTTTTGGGTAATTTTAAACTAGATGACGCAGCCGGTCGATTCTGTGAACATGTCGAATGAAGGCTTGGGTGAAGTGATCACAAGGTGAGCTGTCAATCCATATAATCAAGATGTCACGTGATCACGAAGTGAGCTGTCATTCCCTCTTGATTATATGACAACTCACCTCGTGCAGGTGTTTCCCTGAGAAGAAACACTGAAACAAACTCAGAGGTCAGTCTCTTTTAAAGTCCATGCAATCATATTGGTCAAATCATATGAGAACCATGTAGGTTCGTGTCTGAATTGGTCTATTTGAGGAAAGTACCACACAGATTTGAGTGGACCTGTCCAGACAGTGCAAGCATTTGTCAGTTATCGTGTAGCTTAAACTTAAAAGTTGAAAACCGGACATAATGTAAGTCTCGCCAAGGAGTGTTGTGTACCAGTATTGAATTGTGGGTCAGATAAGCAGTTCCATGTTAAATACTGGTACTCAGCCGCATCTGGTTAGACTGCCGACTCCAGCATAGTTGGTAAAGGCTAAGTAGATTTTTGAAAGAAACCAGGAATAATGAAGATATCTGTTATCAATAATTGAAAAGTTCCCAGTTTTTTCTAGTTTGTATGTTTCGTTTACTGCCTGCCAGGATTGCGGAATTTGTTCGGAAGAGTCACCGCGGCCCTGGAACGCAAACGGCTTTAGAAGGAACATGGATGGGTTTCAGTCAGTAAGAGTCTGAAGTCATTTGATGATTTCCCATCCTTAAAAAAGAAAAAAGTTCCGTTCACTGAATGTAATATTCATGTTAACGAACCGCCCATACATTATCGTGTTATCACTTGATTGAAATCGATTTTCAATTAGAATTTGATATGGGTTTGTTGGCACTTTATGTTTGCAAATTGTTCTGTTCTGTATTGTTGGTCTGCAGGATAGGTATTTATAGTAGTTATTTAGGTATGTTATAGTAGGTAACTAATTCAAAAAGCATGAGCTTTTTTTGCCGGCCCTGGAAGGCAAAGGGCATTAGGAGGACCTGTCAACGCGCGACTGGTCGCGCGTTGACTCTTTCGAACAAAGTCCGCAACCCTGGCAGGCTCTGACCCTAGCGGGTTCGAGTTCTTATCGGACGAGCTACCCAACGCTCGCCGTCCGTAGGCCCGCGCCTACAGTGGCCGGGAATCACACTGCGACTCCCGACGCCCAGGGCGTTTTCTTCTGAACTTAATTTGTATGAAGATTTATATTTCTTCTAGATTCCTGAGGCTCTATAGACAAAATGCCATTCTATTAACGATGGGGATGTAAGAAATGCCAAAAATAAACAATTGATAAGGTGACATTCACAGACAGCGTTTGTCAAATCCATACATTTTTGACGTATTGACAATCGCCTTCACCACGCTACTGCTGATAGTCACGTCATCTTCTACATGTGTTAAAAATAATGTGTTGAAAAATAAAACCTGGTATCATTGTGCATCTTTTTACGAAAGCACACTCATATTTTTTTCTAAAACGCTTAAAATAGATAGCTATTTAAAAAAGTGTGAAATACATTGCACTAACTATCCTACACATACGTCGTACACTCAAACCATGCGGGCACAGCACACAATACACGAGATAGTCCCATATTGTAGTGTCGGACAATGCGCCGGCCATTCTATATACTAGCTGGTCCGGGCTACGGGCTAACAATGGACTGGTCAAGACGTGCTCAGCAAGATATGGACTAATTTCGCTCCTACATTCGCTGTTCAATTAGTGAGCTTGTCATAGTTGGAGTTGTGTTGGACCAATGAGGCAGGCAGTCTGAAGTTTTGTGTAAGGTTGTACAAAGTAGCTATTAAAATGGTGATATTTGAAAATACTCAGTTGTTATATGTATTGTATGTGCAATCTGGGCTATTGCAAATTCAATGAGTCGGCTTCGACTCAAATGCATTTTGTTAGACTGTAACAGAATGCATTTGAGTATCAGCATTTTACATAGAGCATAGTCAGGGGGTAATACGACACTTTTTGGCAACACTCAACAAGTACACTAGTCATGTCGATTAAATATATATAATAAATTGCCAGAAATACTTAAAGAACAACAAAAATTTAATATATTCACAAATAAATTAAAACAATTTCTAATATCTAAATGCTATTATAATATCAATGAATATTTAAATGATAAATTTTAAATTAATTAAGTACATGTGTTTTTAATTACTTTATAAATTTATAAATAGTAAAGTTACAATATATAATTTATTATAAATAGTATACTCTGCCTCTCTCCAACTTAGCTGTGCCCGACAAGGTCCACAACGATCATATTTTTGTAAAACCTACCACCTAAGTTCACATGTGGAAAAGCAATAAATATATTGAGTTTTGAGATTGGTGCCAAAATTTCTGCCTAATGACTACCCGTAATTAATGACTGCCAAAGGTATTAAATGGCAGCCGGGCCCAAACAGTTCTTATCTAACTTTCTGAGGCACGGAGGAGTTTCGGTATGTAAAAGATGGTGCCGCATCCATGGCCATGACAAGCGTTGCTCTATCTCGAAGGTCGACCTGGGTGGCAAGCAAAAAAAAACAAAATAACGTTCTAATCTTTCATTATTTTGTTTCGAACCTACAGCTAAATTATTCCTATTTTATATAAATTGTTTATAGAAAAGCTAGTCTGTAATACACTTACCAAAGTTTTTGAAGATGAAAACAAATACTATATTCCTACTAAAATCTTAATTTGACTAACCCAATTTAGAAAATACCACACCCCCTAAAATAAAGGAGCCTGTCCAATGAGAACATAATATTGCTAAAGCATGATAACAATCATTTTAATAATGGTTATTCAAACCTAAAATTTTCTCACAAATACTTCAATAATTCTGATAGCATCGAACATACAATGACACAATATCAACGCACCAACTACGCACCGAATATTAGACTGGAATGGAATTTAAATCCCATCTCTGAAAATACCACTCAGTACGCAGTTATTTTAGTCCAACCAGCGAAGGGAATTTCAGATCATATTTCAGGCTTCAATCACATTTTTATTCTGTTCAATGAAGCTTTAAAAAAACTTTGAGTGGCTAATGAAAATCCTACGGATCGTATTCGGTCGTAATGAAAAGTACCCGTACAAATTATATGCAACCTGAATAGGTACTTTAGCATCGACATTTTCAGTCAAAAGGTCTTTTTCTGTAGGAATCCTGATGAGTTCAGTTTTTAATTAGACTTTGTTGAGATTTTTACTAAAATAGCTTCATTGATGAAAGGCTGGACGACTTTGTGCGGTTTTGAGATTGATTTCAAGGTATCTTTGACTAAAAATCGATTTTTCAATCGTCTGTTAGTTTTTCACGAAATAATAAATGTGGGCAGTTAGTAGGCTTTTGTCTTGGCTTGCTGTCAGCCCAAAACAAATGATTCTTTACTCTCGATGCGCCCCAGCTAAGCACGATTTTGTGGCGTAAGATAATAATAATCATGAATGCAAAAACGAAAACTTCTTTCTATAATTTAGAAAAACAACGCGGGCACAAATTCAGACACATTAATGTATGAATATTGTTGTAGATGTAGATGTAAAAATCATTTTCATATGTCTCTAAACGAACTGAGATACCATGGTGCATATGAAAAGATTTAGACAAAATAAAGTCTACTCATTTAAAGCAGGTAAACAAATTCTAATTTCACACATTGCCTTTCAACGCGGCAATGCTGCCAGTGTTCTGGGCACTTTTGCCATAGACAGCGATGTGGATGATTTTTTTGATGCCCAATGATTTATTATGTTTTTATACGCATTTGTACATTATTTCGCGATTATTAGTCTAGTTGTATTTAGTTGTTACTTGTACATTATAATTCGTTAAACTCAAATTAAGATATACATTATTATAAATAAAAATAAAAACTCCTGACTAAATTAGCCCCAAAATATGGCGTCAAAAAAACCATCCGCATCGCTGTCGACTGGAAATGTACCCAAAGGACTGGCGGCATTGCCACGTTGTATGGCAATGCTTATTCTTTGACCAAGGTAAAAGCCAGCCCTTGGGTCACGTGAAGTGTCAACTAAGTGCCTTGAGAGATCTTTAAACAAGTTATGTGCACTCGGACCCTAACCCCAAACGGCTCGAAAATATAACTACCAACAAGTTTATTATATTCCCGCCGCTTGAGGTCCTGTGCAGCCGCAGCGGCAGCGCTTTTATTTCTAGTGTATATAGTTAGTTAAACATTATTATAGATATAAATTTCACAGACATTAGGTTATTTTCTCAGAGGCTATTTTCGCCAATATTAACGAAGCGAGGACCTGCCTATTAATAAAAATATAGGTACCTATTCTCCTTCATTCGCTGAGTGAGTTTTGTTGTCAACTAATTTGAACTTGTCCAACGTTAAGGCGTCGAGTGCTTCGGACTTTGTTTTTCTCAATACTTCAATTTAAAAGGTTTTGCAGTTGAGATTTATTTTCTTTTTACTTTTTATGGACATCAGTTTGTTTACCTCTGCTTTTTTCAAACGTCTTGAGAAGTTATTGAACTTGATTTTTAGATTATTTTGATGACATTCGATTTATTTGTTAGCTTTAAATCGAGAGTTGGGGAGAGAGCTCTTATTCTCAATTTATTTCGTTTTTGTTCCATTATCTAATTACACATTTATTCACTTTACAATACACAGATTATATTTTTAGGGTGGCCAAACGTATTTTCACAACTTTAAATTACGAATTTTTTTTTGCTTAAGCAAAAACGTCCAGAGACTTTTCCATGATTATAATTATAATATTTGGCTTTGCGATTTGTGTGGAAAATTATTTCTGACAAATATTTACCTTTTCGCTGCTTAAATTTGCTATAGAATTTTGTCGTGTTTTTCGTCAAATTTCGCAATTTTTGTAAACAAAGTCACAAATATTATGCTTTTGGTATTTGAAACACTCCACAACACGCCCCTTTAGATAACTCCATACCCCTTTAGATAAAAAATCAGGATCTGTCGAGTCTAGTGAGTTCTTGGGCAAATTAATCGCAAGCGTTAGAAAACATTCGTCCGAAACTTCCACTTGTGTTTCATGATGTATGGTTCCTGGCGCCATTTTATAACAACTAGTGGTTTTCTCAGCTCAACAAATTAATTTGATGAAGTCAACAAATGCAACTCTCAAAACGGTAGCGATCTTCAACCACTGTAACAGCAGCACCTGCCATGTGGGCTCTTTAAAGAGTAACAGTGAACTTATTCCACCTAATTAGTCCGTCGAAGTGGATTAAGGGATCTTACGTGGTTCAGTAAAAGGTGCTCTTCCCTCCAACAGCATTTTTTTAGCTTATCTCATTTCGATCACCGAGCAATACTAACTATACAAAATGCATCCACTATTCCTCGAAAGCTGGTGTATGACACATTTACTACAGCCTCGTCGATCGACGTCGGAACATCTAATTACTATCGATTTACTTTCCGACCCGGCTAGCTCACTCCATCGATACGAATAAATTATTACATGAAAACTCCTCGCTGTTGACATAAATAACGTTATTAACTTTTTAAATTATCGACTTTTACTTTGGATATTGCCTTTTCGATAAATTCGATGTTTTGGAGATTTTCTGGGGTTTAGGAAACTTTGCGAAAATGACAATTTTTGTTTTGATATTTCGATGGAGTTTTAATCGATTTTTAAGGCAGTTTTTTCCAGGAGGAGAAAAATAATTGATGAATAATATTAGCCGAAGGTCTTTCCTATAGGTAACTGCGCAAGAAACATAGCCATTTATTATTATATAAAGAAATAACTAATTTGCTACTACCTACAATTGTGTTAATTGTCGTTTTGAAGGCCAAGTTTATTAATTAAATAAATAACATGTACATAATAAGGCAAGGTGAAATCGATCGTATTCGATCGTTCACGCTTTGATTTATAAATACACGTTTGAAACATTCACACACATTCACGCAAGTTCCTGCCAATGCATGTCTTAGAAAACACTTATAACAATACTGGCCAAGCACATAATATAAACACCCCCCCTCCCCCGCCTGAGTTCCCCGAAAAGTTAGGCAGAAGTATAACTTTATGATATTCACATTTATCTAGTCATGTTTAAGTCAAAATATGTTATACTAGCGGACGTCACGCGGTTTCACCCGCGTAGTTCCCGTTGCCGTGGGAATACGGGGATAAAATAGCCTAGCAGTTACTCGCTGATAATGTAGCTTTCCAATGGTGAAAGATTTTTTGAAATCGGCACAGCTGTTTTTGAGTTTATTCATTACAAACATACACACACACACACAAAAATACAATTTTTTCCTCTTTATAATATTAATGTAGATGTAGAAGGGCAAGCCGGTGGGCAAAAACTCTTAAAAACTAATAGTTTTGCAGTTATGAGCTAGTTAATAATTTTTTATTATTATTATTCTCAAACATGGGTACACTATTTATTCTCTTTTAATTTTATTCGCCAAACTTATTAGTTTGATGGCGAGAAGTGCTTGTTAATATACAAATATTCTCATGAAAACCAACCTTAGGTATAACTAACAAGTATGCACTGTTTCGCTCAAGGATCAGTCTCACCAGCACGAATACATAATGGTCGAGCGGCGGACACCGGACACTGACAGATTCTAAGTACACCACATCACCAGCACAAACCAATCTCGCATTGTATAGGATTTCCATACAATGAGAGGTCAGCCCATACCGGAAACCACCACCATACATAGCCGCGCGCACACATACATACATATGTCTGGAGGTGCCTGCGTCTGGAGCAATCTTCCTTACCCTCAGTCTTCCTTACATAGTAATAAGTTATGGCAAAGTGTGATCGATCGTATTCATTCAATGTCAGTCTCGCTTTACTTTATAAATACACTTTTGAAAACGTTTAACACTGCAACTTCCTACCTAGTATGCATGTCTTAGGAAACGCTTGTAACAATATTGACTACTAGCTGCGCCCCGCGGTGTTACCCGCGGTTTTAGTATGTATATCAAAAAGTAGCCTATGTGTTAATCCAGGGTGTCAGCTTCCTGCATACCAATTTTATTAAAATTTGTCTAGCCGTTTGCGCGTGAAGAAGTAACAAACATACACACACACTCACAAACTTTCGCCTTTATAATATTAGTGTGATAAAAAGTCACCTATGTGTTAATCCAGGGTGACAGCTTCCTGCATACCAATTTTATTAAAATTTGTCTAGCCGTTTGCACGTGAGGAAGTAACAAACATACACACACACACTCACAAACTTTCGCCTTTATAATATTAGTGTGATATAGTATGAAGCTATTTATACTAACTAGTACTAAGCCGCGAACCGGAAGACGCGGCGTTGGAAGGCCTCCCACAAGGTGGACCGATGACCTGGTGAAGGCCGCGGGTGTCCGCTGGATGAGAGACGCACAGGTCCGGTCGATGTGGCGACACTTGGGGGTGGCCTATGTCTAGCAGTGGACGTCTTTCGGTTGATATGATGATGACCACTAAGGTCCAATACCTACATTATAAAGACACTGCATCGACATTCCCCAAAGGGTTAGGCAGAAGCGTACCTATAAGATTATTATTTTCGTTTATACATTTTGTAATTATTTATTTATTTAAAAAAAAAACGTTGCCCCACACTAGGAATTTCTCCTGTATCGTGGGTGCGTTTACAAACATACAAATTCACATACACAAACAGCCAGACCTGAAACAACTATCTGTACGCCATACAAATATTTGTTCTGTGCGGGAATCAAACCCGCGACACGCGCCGCAGCAGTCAATTAACTAGCGACCCGCCTCAGCTCCGCACGGGTGCAATGCGCAATGTATTTAAGGTACTTAATTGGATAAGGATTAATGCTGTATTGCTTAAAATCACTTCGTAAATAAGCCATTATTTCTCGTAAAAGTAAAGGAAAAAATGGTTACTATGGGTTATCCCTAAGAGATAGACATATACCATGGCGCATTTTTTGTAGACTTTTTTAAGGTGTACAATACTGTAGTACATTATTTTGATCCCTCTCGTTTCGGTTCAGCCAGCGTTTGCAATGGAAGCGCAAAAAAATTGTTTATTTACGACATCACATTAGAAACCGTTTCTCTACTATATTATACATGTATTATACATATAAATCTTCCTCTTGAATCACTCTATCTATTAAAAAAACCGCATTAAAATTCGTTGCGTAGTTTAATAGATCTAAGCATACATAAGGACACAGACAGACAGCGGAAAGCGACTTTGTTTTATACTATGTAGTGAAGATTATTATTATTATTACATTACCCCAGTTATATTTAAGTCACATGTAATAAGAGCAAGCTCCGTCACACATCCAGACTCCGAGCTGCCAGCCTAATAACACTCTTAAAAATCTGTAAATATTATTTAGTTATTTATGTTTATTTAAGAACATCACCAATACCTAACATTCAATCTATCCATCGTTTCTTTATCCTTGCTCCATTTCTTCTTACTGTATAAGTAAGAACAAATGGAGCACGACTAAGTGAACTAAATCAACTCCAGCAGGCCCATCCGGCTGCCTAATTAAGCCATCCGTCTTTGCATGCACTCTATACGGCGTACATAATATGTTTGTACATTATATAACGGTATGAATGTTCAGCTCTCCGCCTGCCAAGAGAGCACTGAGACTGTAGGGCTGTCAAGCGTTAGTTGTTACATTTTGTCGTAAGTATTGTTCTAATTCTTAACTTAAATATATTGACTCTTTAATTATTACCAGTCAAATAATACACATCTCTGGGAATAATTTTGCAGTCAAGTCAGTTTGCGATAAATAGAAGAATAAAGTTTTGTTTAAATTTTTTTTAAAGTCAAAGTCAAAACGTTTATTTCAATTGGGCCATTAAACAGCACTTTTGAACGTCATCATTTACAGTTCAGTAAAATAATAATATTACATTAATAAAGTGACTCTACTGTCCATTCGGAAAGGTAGATTCTTATGGAGAAGAACGGACAAGAAACTCCATAGTTAGGATTTGGTCTTTTCAAATAATGATTTTACAAAATTTGCTATACAAAAATTAATTTAATATTATGTGAGGACGACGCACCCAGAGTATGGTTCTTATAGGAACAAAGTATTACCAGCAGAGGTAAACTTATTCTTACTTTTTCAAACTTATTCTTCCTTTTTCAGACTGTCCATGATGTTATTTATTTTAAAAGCTGCAATAATAAGGTAGAATGTTATAGGTAGTTATAACAACCGCTGTTTTGGACATGACCTCGTCTATATAGATGTTTTGAACAATCACAGAAACTTACATTGCCAATTATTAAAATAATTGAAATATACTGACAGGATGTACCTAACACAATTAATGGGCCAGGATCGACACCCAGTGGGTGCCTGAGGACGGGGATCGTAACCGAGGCTATGAATTTGGATAGGCCGGAAAAAGCAAACGACAACGAACGTTGGAAAACTATGGGAGCGACCTTTATTCAGCAGTGGGATATTTATTTATTTAATATATACTTAAAAAAACAAAGAGAAATGTATAAAGAAAAGGTAGAGGAAGTGGAACTTGCAGATGAGCTTTGGTTCCATAGGAAATATATTCAGTGTGAATTTTTTCCTTAAATTTTGAGTGGCAACCCTAGCCGAGTGGGATAACGAACTAGCCCTTTACCGTGTTGCATAAAATACCCTCAAAGTATAACGAAGATATGAGGGTAAAGGCTTTCTAGAGAAGAAGTTGAAGCTCACACTATGTTGGAAGAAGCATTGTTGCTTCAATTTGGGTGTCTTATTCTTATACAGGAGTAATAAAAATGCCATGAAATTCACATTCACCGAATATATTGTAGTCTTTTAAGTTTCTGTTTGAAAGCAGACCAATTTTGCTGAAAATATGTGTTTTGCCTCGGTTTGCCTAAGTGGCAGCTTGCCAGAAATATGTAGCTCCTTAAGTTAGTTACGAGTACCTACTAAAACCCGTGAATAAACCAGCATTACAGCCTGCATTTTCCGTAGACAGAGGTACATTTCACGACCCACATTTCACCAATTACGGCTTAAATTACTTTTTAAATGTAACGGGCCAAATATGACTGAAATAAAACGATTTATTTTATTTTTATTTATTTATTTATAAATTCCATTCAAAACGTAACTTGTTTTAAGGATGGGAAATCATCAAATGACTTCTCCCGCTCTGGGTGGAGCGGAAGGGCGTGTCAGACTCTTACTGACTATAACCCATCCGTGTTCCTTCTGAAGCCCTTTGCATTCCAGGGCCGCGGTGACTCTTTCGAACAAATTCCGCAACCCTGGCAGGGAAACAACTAAATTCAATCTGGCAAATTGAGGTATTATTATTTAGAAATCCACCACACAGCGTGTACTCTATCTTGGTTACCGGAGTGTCCCAAATATCTATTCCCCAGCATCCTTTATGGTCGATTCTGTTACATATCACCGTATAAACTAAGGTGGAGTGAACTGTCATATCTCTTTGATTCGCTGACAGCTCATTTTGTTTTTACAGAATGGCACTGCTATCCTCAGCCTCTGACGCCGCAATAAACGTGGCCACCTGGCCAAAGCAATACAATTCGTCGGAAAATAGCCCAACCGGATTCAGCTGAATGAGAACCCAGTAACTGGGTGACACGGTACTTCTTTGGCAAGACTGGTATCAGATTTCCTGGCTTATACAAATGACAGCGGGGACCAACGGCTTAAAATAATTTCCAGGGCACGGATTTGTCTAGTTATGTTATGATGTTCACCCATCTACAGACCGACCTCGGCAAGCGTTCCTTAACCTTGAAGATCGACCCCTGTCGCTCTTATTATTTAGCCACGACCTGAGAAAGAACAACACATAACAAAGCCACAAATACTCCTAAACAAAACCATGTCCATTTATTACATAACCATAATGATGTACAAAGCACATGTCATCATTATCCCAATGATAAAATGTCAAGCAATGTGGCACATGTAATTTGTAACTCAATATATTTACCGCTAGGGGGCTCTCATCAATCGAACCCAGCAATTAAGTACAGACCGGGTCAGGCTGGTGCATAGACCACGAAAGTACCGCCATTGAGTTGGGCAATGGAATGAGCTTTCCTTATTCTGGTTTGAAGTGAATTCGGGCAGAAAAGTGTGAGAGATAAAGTATGGGCGGTCTATAGTTAATTTAACTAGACCAAACTTCAGTTAGCGGCTTCGCAAGGAACATAGTCTCGGGATAAAAAGTATCTTATGTCTTAATTCAGAGTATAGTTAACCCGTGCTGTTATTGAAGTGAAAACTTCTTAAGGTGCGTTGAGCACTTTTTGGGTGAACAAAAATCATGGAACTCGCGTCATCGTCACCGAACGCTTTAGCTTCCGCTTAGTTTTCACTTCTATCGACAGTCCCCAAAATTGCTCCGCATGTTTTTTTTCAGTCGTTGTAATGGTAGCAAAAATACAAAGTTACTTTCTTTCACATTTATAATATTAGAATGGATGCAAGAATGCATAGTACGAATTCTGATTGGGCCGCGTCACAGGCTTCCAGTGTCACCTTCATTACTAAGACCTACAGAAAATAGACAGGTAATAGTCGAACAGTCGTTTAGCTAGGCTCTACAGAGTAATCAATTTTGTGAGAGTATTGCTCACTCCAAACTCTATATCCACGGCTCAGCTCAAGTTTCAACTATCATAGTCAGAAATATATGCATGTGAACTGAGGGACCATAAATAGTGGTATTTGTTGTTGTATTTTTATTTGTTTACAAATTCCCAGATTTGTTCTTTAATTGTTTTACAGTCTACTACTAAATCCTACGATTTTTATTTTGTGAAATATCAGTGTGGTCCCTCAGTTCACACGCACATAGAAATGTCACGGGCTGTTAACTTCATTGAGTTAACGGTTTTTATGGAAATGTTTCACAGTGCCTTACTTCATAGTGGCCGTAGAGGTGGTTCAGTGCTCTGTGGCGCGGTATTACCTATTATGATTGTATTGTGGTTCGAATTGAGGAAAGTCGTTAACTTTCTACCCTATTATAAGTTTTAGGGTTTCTTTTCTTTTGAATGTCAATGGTAAGACCGCTTTTTCGTTCTTTGGTTTACTGTGTAGGTACCTGGTTTTATTTGTATAGGAGGAACGTAGAATCTATATTCAGTTTGGGTACCTAATTGGATCGAATCTTACTAGCTGTTTTTGGTATGGTACATAGCACTTAAAACTGAAGCAGGTCATGAAAACCTTCAATATGAGGAGTTGAGATAGATCACGTAATCAATTTTCCCACTCGCACGAAAAATATGCGCCTGGACGTCGAATGTCGGTCACCAACTCGATAACATACATAACACTGGTGGCCTTCAGGGCTCTTAACAGAATACATAGCAGCGGGATCATTAACATGGCTGGCTGAAAAATAAAGAAACGTATTTTTTTGTTGACATACATTTTTACAAGAGTGTGAATCCCCTTTTTTTTAAGGATCATTTAAGGAAGTCATCAAATGACTTCTTCCGCTCTGGGTGGAGCGGAAGGGCGAGTCAGACTCTTACTGACGAAGACCCATCCCTGTTCCTTCTAAAGCCCTTTGCGTTCCAGGGCCGCCGTGACTATTTCGAACAAATTCCGCAACCCTGGCAGGCTTTAGCCCTAGCCGGCCCCGTCTACTATGCTGACATTTCTTTGAAACGCGCGTGGAACACAACGCGCCATCGACCCGGGCCTGGTGGTGATTGGACAGCGAGTCACCCAACGCTCGCCGTCCGCAGGCCCGCGTTACGGTGGCCGGGGATCGCCCTGCGACTCCCGACGCCCGGGGCGTCTTTTTTTGTAGCTGCGGTTGGGGCGAAGGCCTTTTTTTCCCAAGAATGTGAATCCCCTGCCATCTAAACTAGTGTTAACTGTATTATACGAACCATTGCAATCGAAGTGATTGGATAATTAACGAAATTTGGGATGAGCTATATACTATCGCTATTGAAAGGCCACGTTTCAGCAAAATAACTGTTATTTTGCTCTATAATGCACCTTATTTGCCTGCAAAGACAATGTTATGCAAGCGAGCACGATGCGGTATAATAAAATACGGCGATTTACGAGAAAGACAATTAAAATAAAAGTTAAAACGTGACTTTTACGTTTTTACACTGTCAAGCTTAATGTTTCATACTATCTCGTGTTGCTTCGCTCTCTTGTAAGCCAAGAGAGCGAAGCACTCAGAGAAACCGTGCATTTTTCAGGATAAATGATAGCTAGTGACAATTAGCAATAGAGTAGCTTTCTAACAATGAAAGAATTTTCGTAATCGGACAAGCTTACTTCCTTTTGAAACATGAACAAACAAATTCCGCAACCCTCGCAGGCTCTAGCCCTAGCCGGCCCCGTCTACTATGCTGACATTTCTTTGAGGCGCGCGTGGAACACAACGCGCCATCGACCCGGGCCTGGTGGTGATCGGACAGCGAGTCACCCAACGTTCGCCGTCCGCAGGCCCGCGTTACGGTGGCCGGGGATTGCCCTGCGACTCCCGACGCCCGGGGCTTCAGCTATAATAGAATTTTTTAATCTTCGACATTTTCAGGGGAAAGTAACCATTATGCTCATCATTATGCATATCTTTTTTTTTAAGGATGGGAAATCATCAAATGACTTCTCCCGCTCTGGGTGGAACGGATGGGCGTGTCAGACTCTTACTGACTAAAACCCATCCGTGTTCCTTCTAAAGCCCTTTCATTCCAGGGCCGCGGTGACCATTATTCATCTTGCATCGTTAACTGTATCAAACACAGGCGCTGTTCCCGAAAACGACGTTCCGTTGGTATTTTAAAGACATGAAATCGGAAATTGTTAAATCATATTTGAACGGGAAACCTTGAATTTTCTGGTACAAAACCCTAAAGCACGTCAAAAATATTTGGATGACACTTTCATCAGCATCATCATCATATCAGCCGAAAGACGTCCACTGCTGGACATAAGCCTCCCCCAAGTGTCGCCACATAGACCGGTCCAGCGTTTCACAACAAGCGGATTCCCGCAACCTTCACCAGGTCATCGGTCCACCTTGTAGCAAGCCCTCCAACGCTTCGTCTTCCGGTACGCGGTTACCACTCCAGCTGTTCGAACCCATTGGTTATCTGTTCTGCAAGCAATGTGCCGTGCCCACTGCCACTTAAGGTTGGCGATTCCTCGGGCTCAAACTCAAACTCAAATTATTTATTTCAATTAAACCATTTACAGGCACTTTTGAATTGTCAAGGTCGGTCGGTCAAAGATGAAGCTATTTGCACGTTTCAAAACGTAGATCTCTATGGAGAATAACTATGCCGGTAACCTTCGTTCTCCTGCAGATATCAAAGTCAAAGTCAAAGTCAAAACGTTTATTTCAATTAGGCTATTAAACGGCACTTTTGAACTACTGTCCATTCGGAAAGGTAGATTCTTATGGAGAAGACTATCTTCCTGACTCGATCACTCTTCACAGTTTATTTAATAAAACGTTCAACTGTAATTGGATTAAAACACACCAACGATAGTAAATTGAAAGCCTACATTTATCTTTCCATCCACGAACCTTGATCAAAAATCAATCGTAATCACAAACATTTAGGTTCAATATCGCCTGTCATTGAAGCCACCCCAAAGGGATGAGCAACGCAACCATAATTACGGGTTGACCGGGTCATCGCTGATAAGATGCTATCAGAAATTATTTCCGGGTAGTTGTAAAAAATAGGCCTCATAGGGGTACCTTACTAAACTTTTTATTACTTTGTAGAGAGAAAGCCATGAGAGAAGATTGTTTTTGTTCTTTTAAAAGTAATATTTGGGTAGATAACTAGTTACTTCGCAAAAGAAACAGGATTTGGGCTCGGGGTGCCGTAAAAGATATTTCGAGTGACAGTATCATTTTATCATCATCATCATCAGCCAAATGACGTCCACTGCTGGACACAGACCTCCCTCAAGGGAGGGGATCGCACTGTAGCTATTGCAATGCACAGAGAATGCTGCTGCCCATTCTCTGGTGAATCCCTTAGTCGCATCTAACGACACCCACAGTATCATTTACCATTGTATTATTCACTGGAATAGACTTACTTATACATACTATTAATTTTGATTTCAATAAATACAGTACGGACGGACATGATTTAATAAGACATCGTATATAAATCATTAGTGGTTTTGATAAATTCCCTCTTTATGATGAAGACTAAGTTCGTTAAGAACCAGAAAACCAATTATTCTCGTACTTAAAAAGCGTTCAAAGGAAATTATAGACATTATAGACCCTTTGCGAAAATTTCCACTCAAGAATCATAAATTTCGGTACCCTTAAATCATCAAAACGCATTCCAGACTGTCTTAAACAACTTAGTCCTGCAGAAATTATAATGGTTTATATCTTAATGTATAGATGTGTATATCTACATGTAACGCTTATTATTCAGCAATACATCATAACAGTTTCAAGTCAGCACACTCCCATCGATTTTCATTAGCAATTCTTCTCACGATTCAAGGAAAACGCGTATAAATAAATAATATAAGCTTGATCTGGTCACGGCCGATAGCAAATTGCTAGCAATTATGTGCGAACGAGGTTAAAAAGCGTTTCTTGTAGGAACCAGCGAGATCCGACACTAATTGAAGCTACACAAACTCATCTAATGTACCTACGGATAAAGGTTGGAGTTGAGCTTTATAAGGAGTTGATAGGGGTTCCTTGGAAGGGAAAACTTTTGGTGTTGAAGTCGGAGACGTCCTAATCCTCCTTCATCTTGAATCTAGTTTGGTCAAATAGACAAATTATAGATGCATAGGCTTAAGAACTACAATCACAGACGACATCATGAACTGAAACTCAAAGCTTTTATTTCGCCATCTCCCGTCAACCGTTACCTACCCTACTCTACCCACCCTACATACCTACTCTACCCTACATACCTACCCTCCTTTCCTACCCCACCTACGTACCTATCTACCTATTTTTTGTTTTTAAACTTTTCCTGTAATCTGGCGAACAAAACAAAAAGTAATTAGCCAAATCAGTTCTCAAGTTATAGCGTGACCAGGAGAAATAGGGGTTTAATTATATATGTATACTAGCGGTCCTGTTCGAACATTTGCTTTGTGTATGACGAAAAAGTATAGAAATCGATTGCAGCGCCACCTACCGGGTCCAATTATGAATCTAAACAATTCTCGAATTCCCTTGAACACACACAAAAAAATTCATCAACATCGGTCCAGCCGTTTAGGAGGAGTTCAGTGACATACACACGTAAACAAGAAATATATAAAGATATATAGATAAACCATTTAAAGCCACTTTTGAAATGTCGCGGTCGGTCAGTCAAAAACACGAAGCTAGTCGCACGATCCAAAGCATAGATCTCTATGGAGAAGAACGTAACGTGCATGGACACTTATATGGAAACTCTCATGTAAAGCCGTTGTCGTGTTTAGGTCTTTGGCAGATGTCCCGGATAGCAAGGAACCAGTCATACAAGGGGCATCATGTTAAACCCTACCTAAGTGGGTTGCGAAAGTCACCACACCTAAAATACTTGTATTCAGACTGGAACCACAACATGGTTGGAAAAAGGCTAGGAAGAAGACGAAAACAAATCATAGACTAGGCACCTAGTTTTGTATTTACAGATGGAAGATAACCTAATATTTAAATCAAGACAGTTATTTTTTAATCGCATGGGCTTTAATTAATAAATTAATGTAAGTATCTACTTATTTCATTAGAGCTACGTTATATCCAACTGATAGTTCTATATAAAATACTCCAGTATGGAATATACATCTAGGTACATTGTGTGTAACGCAATTTGTACGGTTTCGCTGATTTGAATGGATGTACCTATCAACAGCTAATCCGGTGTCGTCCTTAGGAAAATTACCTGCTTTAAATATAATGGAATTTATTTACTACATACGTATCTCATACTAGCCATAAAAAGAATAAACTCTTCCTCATTCTTTACGATAGCACAAAGTAAATCGACTCCCCCATACATTTATGCACGCATAACTTTTTTTATTTTTTTATTTTTTTATTTATTACCAATTTTACTGGACAAATTACATAGAAGTCTTAAATATATATCTTAATTCTAAGGATTACGAGCCTGAACTAGGAAAACCTGTGTTTCAGGCGAGAAGATCTAAAATAATTTAAAATTAACAAATAATCAAAAGGATTCTATAGTACAATACAAATGTGTAAAAAATCTGTGATATAGACAGTTTACAACTTGACTTCTAGATAACTAACTAAACTAGGTCTAAAATTGTATAAATCGTACAGTTTTTTAAATAACAAGGTACTTAAACTAGGTCAAGAATTGTATAAAAACAAAATCACTTTAGCACAATCAGTAAATTCTCTGTATCATCATAGGACATTTTTTCACTAGACGTAATGTACTGAACAGCTAATTTTTTTCGCGATTTCCGGGTTGGTCCCATACTAAAAGTTGTTATTAATGATGATCCCTTTTCAGGTATTGCATTTATTAATTATATGGATATGAATGAGATACGTATGTAACGTATTTCATTCATATCCATACAAAGCATAAACTCTCCCTCATTCTTTACGAGAGCACAAAAAATCTACTACCCCATACATTTATGTCCGCATAACTCGACAAAATGTACTGAACAGCTGTTTTTGTTTCGCGATTTCGGGGTTGGTCCCATAGTAAAAGTTGTTCATGATGATGAGTACAATGATCCCTTTTCAGGCATTGCGTTTATTCTATTACACGTTGTATACGACGATATATAGTAAGTACAAGTATTGAAAAACTTTTCAAAATATTTTCAGAACTTGGTCAGAAAGGCAGTCGCTCAGAGTAAAAAACTGGTATTCAGCTGTAACCAGTTACTGAAAGCTGGCCCGAACATGGTTGGTATAGGCTAGGTACATGATGACTGCCAGGGTTGTGGAATTTGTTCGAAAGGGTCACCGCGGCCCAGGAACGCAAAGGGGTTCACAAGGAACACGGATGGGTTTTAGTCAGTAAAAGTCTGACACGCCCTTCCGCTCCACCCAGAGCGGAAAAAGTCATTCGTGTTTGTGAAGTCATTCACAAACCCATCCGTGTTCCTTCTGAAGTCCTTTGCGTTCCAGGGCCGCGGTGACTCTTTCGAATAAATTCCGCAACCCTGGTTAAGACAGAGGCTAGCGAGTCACCGGTTACACGAATGTTCTAAAATCTTCATAACAGTTGTTTGGCGCGGGCGGGTTTGTTAAAACTTCGACTATTATTTTGTTGTTCACTTTGTATGGGCTCCAAGCATCAAGCCTTTCTAAATGACATCAAGAGAAGTCAAAACAAGATTTTCTACAGAAACCACAGCCCGTTAAAAGAAAATAAAGTTAGTATCTCTCCCGTTAAGTATCTACTTGTGTTTAATTTTATTCGGGGAGCATGCTGAAAGTCTTTAGTAACAGTAAGTAGTAGAAGAGTTTGCTTCACTTAATTTTCGCATCTTGTGCTGGCAATCTTGTTTGTTAGTAGTAGTTAGTATAAGAGCTAGTCTTAAGATGTAGTTTTCGTATGGAGAGTGTTTACTTTGGATATTATTTGAAAATAAGTGAATGAGTACCTATGTTTCTAACGGCTTTATTATCGAAGTTGTCCTAAAAAGTTGATGGTGTGTGATCGAAATATCTCGGCAGACGTTGTAATTATGGTAGGTAAATAATTTTTATTGAAAATAAATACCTATTAATCTTTTTCACTATACGGAAAACATTATAAGTTTAGTGTTCCTGATAAGGAATGCTGGTAGTACTATGAGACGGTGGGCTGATGACATTATCCAGGTGTTAGGAAACGACTGGACGAAAACAGGCAAGGACAGGGATTTGTGGAAAAAGTTGGAGGAGGCCTTTACCCAAAAAGGGGTCCAAATTTCAAAGAAACAAGACTTTACTAATACCCTAGTAACAACATTTGGAATGGAATTAGAAATATGGAATAAACGGCTTTTTTATTTTATTTATTTAATAAACAATCATTTGTTTCATCCGACTAACATTAAACCATCAGCATTATTAAATACTGTTGAGTCTAATAATAATTGAATTTTATCGTATATCGTATTTGTAATAATACTTGAAATTCTTGAAAACCTTTAATGGTAACAAAGGTAACAAACAAAGATATTCCAGTAAATGCAAAACACAATAAAAGACACAATTTCCAATTATTGTCCTCAGAATAGAACAATTCCCGATAAATTGTCCTCCATACAGCACAAGAGTATTAAAAAAACCTTTTTATAGGACAATATACATTTTAATGACCAGTTTATTTGTTATTTTATCAGCTCGTTTCCATCAGACGGTGCAAAATGGCCGACGTACGACGTACGAAACACTAATTGATCACTACAATTAATGATTGAAGGGTTATTTCGTTATCATTGCGCTTCGCACTCTGATAGCTGATCGGTGTAATTATAATGATATACTGCACCATTTACCCAACTGCGATGAGGTCCGAAATGAGGGTAATGTTTTTATGTTATTTGGTGGCATACGTTATGGGTATTTGGAAGTATTTATTAATATTTAAGTATTATTTCTTCACAATATACGTTGTGTGGAAAGTAATACGCAAATTTAAGCAAAAACCATTAAAACCAACCAACCAACGACCGATTAAAATAATAATCATTAACAATTCTGACTAATTTTAATATAAAAATTCATGTACAAAATATTTGTTTTTTTTTTTTTGTTTTAAAATCATCAAAATCATCATAAAGTTTAAATAAATAAATAAATAAAATCAGAATAGAAATTAAAATTACTATAAAAAGAAATCACAGAAAATCAGACATTTAGTCTTTTAATTTGGAAAAACCTAAACTACATATCGTCAATCTTTGAAGGTAAAATTATTAAAATGGGTTCAAACCGGGGGTGCGGTGACTTGACCAAGACGAAAATGGTTATTGTGTTTTCCTCAATACATCTCCATTACAATAAGAATTACGAACATAATTTTGTATTTCAATAAACCATGTACGTGTATTTTGTTGCTTACTGTCCCAAAAATCTGTTAAAAGATAATTAGGGTACCCGACCGGAATATAATATTTAAATCTATTTGTGACACCCTGCACTATGGATCAGACCGTAATAGAAAATATTATAAAATAAACCCGATCCCCCAGGTTAATACGGGGTATCCGACTGGAATAACTCTAATCAATAACTAGACATATCTTAGTATACACAAAGTTATTACACTAGTATTATAAAGGCGAAAGTTTGTGAGTGTCTGTGTATATGTTTGTTACTTCTTCACGCGCAAACGGCTAGACCAATTTTGATAAAATTTGTTATGCAGGAAGCTGACACCCTTTTTTTTTTTTAAGGATGGGAAATCATCAAATGACTTCTTTCGCTCTGGGTGGAGCGGAAGAGCGTGTCATACTCTTACTGACTAAAACCCATCCGTGTTCCTTTTAAAGCCCTTTGCGTTCCAGGGCCGCGGTGACTCTTTCGAACAAATTCCGCAACCCTGGCAGGCTCTGGCCCTAGCGGGCCCCGTCTTCTATGCTGACATCTCTCTTTGAGGCGCGCGTGAAACACAACGCGCCATCGACCCGGGCCTGGTGGTGATCGGACGGCGAGCCACCCAATGCTCGCCGTGCGCAGGCCCGCGCCTACGGTGGCCGGGGATCGCCCTGCGACTCCCGACGCCCGGGGCGTCTTCTCCTGTAGCGGCGGTTGGGGCGAAGGCCTTGCCTTTCCCTCGCGCGGCCCGCCTCCTCCTTCGCTAGCATTACTGCTTCGCAGAAGGAGGTGACCGCTTCCCAAGCCTCCTCGCTCCGGACCATGGATTCAACCAGGGCCGGACGCGAGAGGTTGCCGCCGCCGATCGCCTCGACGAGGACACGGCGGTGCTCAGCCCAAGCAGGGCAGACCTCCACCGTATGCTCCACCGTGTCCTCCGGGCGATCCTCACAGTGCTGACACCCGGGCGTGTCCTCCCGCTTAATCCGAAACAGGTACCTCCCGAAACAGCCGTGTCCGGTAAGTACCTGCGTCAGGCGGAAGGTGAGGACGCCGTGGCGCCTCTCCAGCCACTCCTCAAAGAGGGGCCTTACCGCCGCAATCGTGGCGTGCCCAGCGCTGGGTCGCGATAGTCGCCGTTGCCATACCGCCATGGTATCCTGCCGGAGCTCCGTCCGCCGCGCCGCAATTTGCTGCGGCAGCGGAGTTTCGCCCCGGCGAAGCGCCTCGATGCGCCACGCGTAGACGCGCGCGAGGGCTCTCGCCTCAAGATCCCATGGCGGTAATCCGGCAAGGAGGCTCGCCGCCTCGCAGGAGACCGTGCGGTATCCCCGGGCCAGCCGGATGGCCATGACCCTTTGGGACGAATTGAGTTGGCGGGCTGGTCGCCCCTTCAATGTGAGAGCCCACACTGGGGCCCCATAAAGGGCCATGGCCAGAAGGCATTTGGACCCCCTAGATTAGGCAGGAGCCGCTTGAAGGCAGCTCCGGCCCGATCCAGTCTGGGAAAGCTGACACCCTGGATTAACACATAGGCTACTTTTTATTTCGGGAGTGTGTTCCCTTCGGATAATTGTCGACATTCACGCGGAGTATCTTATAAACCGCAGGTAGCACCGCGGGGCGCAGCTAGTTAATAATAATTATATTCAAACGCGTATAAAACGGAATCAGCAGCTTGATTGATTTTGTTAGTGGCCAACAAGGCGGCTACAGTCAAAGTCAATTTATTTATTTTAATGAGACCATTGAAAAGCCTTTGATCGTCAACACTTATAGTAAAAAAATTGGTTGTCTGTAAAGTCGGTTTACGAACGATAGTTTAACGTGACAACGTAATAACGAAACATTGATGAAATGATCGTAACGTTACAATGAGCGTAACGTTACAATGAGTCATCCTTTTTCGTGCGTGCAGCCGGCGTTCATCGATTTATAAGACGTTGTCACGTCAAAAATTAAATTGACTCAAGTGTTGTCCATTCATCTTGGTAAATTCTTATGTAGAAGAACTTACAAGAATATGCTGTTTTCAAATAAAAGTTTTAAAACATTTGGTAACCTTTCGAAGGCCAGAGCATAAACACATCGGCCCGACTCCAAGCCACAAATTCGCCGTACTTTTTGTCACATATTTGAGACGTGGCAAGCGCTTGCTTGTCATGTATACGTGACAGTGGCGTACAAAAGGTTAAATAATCATACAAATGAGCAGATTATGCACCAAGAATTAGTATACTACTAATTAGTCGCCGATGAGCATCAGGAATACCAAAATATCAAAGATGTTCAAAGTCACGAAGTTCAAATGACTCATGTATCAGTTCTTACACCAGCCACCATACCCATCAAATCGGAACGCAAAAACGCTGAGACGCAAAAATACTTATGGTCGTATTACATCCCTGGAAGAGTTTCTTTACAAAGATATTTGCTGTCTGCCTACGTAGGTGAAATAGGCAACGACGGAAATGGAATTGCGTATAGGATTAAAGGATATTCCTGCCATGATGGGCAAATCATATATCTCTCTTGCTGAAACACATAGAGTATGCTAGCTGTGGCCCGCGGCTCCGCCCGCGTGAATGTCGAAAATGATCCCGAAGGAACATACTCTCGGGATAAAACTGTAATCTACCTCTGTGCCAAATTTCATCAATATCCGTTCAGCCGTTCTGACGTGATTGAGTAACAAACATCCATTCATCCAAACATCCAAACTTTCGCATTTATAAAATTAGAATTATAGGTGTATTTCGTATCACCATCAAACTCTCGACTCATTATTCTAAGAAATGCGTGAACAGTTTTAATGTCAAAGTCGAAGTCAGTCAGTTCATTTATTTCAACTAAACCATTAAACGGCACTTTTGAACGTCAAATTTACAGTTTTAAATTAAAATATTAGTATAGTTTGAAATTAAAATAATGACTCTAGTTGTCCATTCGCAAAAAGTAGATTCTTATGGAGAAGAACGAACAAGAAACTCGGAATGAAAACTTGAAACACATACGCAAGGTAAACAATTTAAAAAATCACTCTCATTCACTCTCAAACGCTCGTACGGAATCATGGGATTCTAAGTTAATTAGATGAATGGGCAAATGAGTTATTCCACTTTGCCTCACCAAGTTAGGACACCGATGGGAAAGTGATTTTTTATAGGTACTTTAATTAGGTAGTTTACCACCATTGCCCATTTTAATTTATAACACACTAGCGGACGTCACGCGGTTTCACCCGCGTAATTCCCGTTCCCGTGGGAGTACGGGGATAAAATATAGCCTATCTTACTCGCTGATAATGTAGCTATCCATTGCTGAAGGAATTTTTCAAATCGATTCAGTACTTGTTAAGTTTATTCGTTACATACAAAAATATAAATCTTTTCTCTTTATAATATTAGTATGGACTAGCTTCTGCCCGTGACTTGACTTGTGTGTTGACTTGTGACGTCAGCGTGAAATTTCGGCTCTAGTGAAAAATTAAAGCTCCTTAGGGTAGGCTTATTTTTTATTTTTTTACTTATATATATTATGTTTTTTACTTCGGACGCGTGGTCGTGCAAGTCTTTCGACATCGTTTTCACATATTTGTTATATTTCACATATTCTACCATTTTCCCATATCATTGTAAAAAACAGTGATTTAAAAGAGTCTCCGTGGAGTTTCTTGCACGTTCTTCTCCATAGAGATCTACGCTTTGGAACGTGTAATTAGCTTCATCTCTTTGGACAGACCGACCTTGACTATTCAAAAGTGCCTGTAATGGTTTAATTGAAATAATTGCTTTGAGTTTCTTTTTTTTTATGTAACATATCTATTCCTGCCCCGGAAATACATCTTTATGTTTCTGGTCTCCTGGTACTTATGATTTTTACCACTGAGCCAGCAGCTGCTCTGAATGTAAACTTCCTCTCAAGTCTCATAAATAAAAACCCGTGAACTATTCCGATATTTTAATAGTTGTTCTGCTATTCGGGGCGGAGACGAATCCGAAAAATCAGAGATCATTAAAATCGGTCCAGCCATTCTTGAATTACTTTGTTTTGTATATTTAGATTTCGTTGACTGTATTCGTTTATTCACTTGTTTCTCACCGAGAACGAAGTCGGTAAGACCTTGTAATATTTAGGACCCGACGCGTTGCGGTTCGAATTCCGTTTCGTTATAAACCATTATAAACACAAAAATATATGTTAAAAAAAACCCACCAATTAAATTTGATCTTAAAAATTAGAGAGACCGATTTCTAAATAACACGCGTTTTTTTGGCGGAACGATCTTTATTTTTTTTTTAAAAAGCCCCTTTTCCAGTTACCCTCGGCAAGCCCTTATCGGGTCACCGGACAATGGCTTCTTGGAGGAACGTAAGTGGGTACTCGAATCTGGGACCTTCCGCGAACCCACGTAGATATTTTCAGGATATTACAGCGATTTCCTTAGAAAATAAGTTGGTAAAGTACCTATTGTTTAAAAAATACCAAACAGACCAACTTAAAAGTATTAATTCATTAAGTTTCAAACTTAAAAATAAATACCTATATCAGAAACATTAATTAACTACTTAAAACATATTAAAAAAATATTGACTTACCCGTGTCAAAAATTCCAACTCCTCAACCAACCAATAAAAAGTTCACTCTCCTACTAAATAAAACTGACAAGTCCTTTAATTCTTTAACACCGTCCGCGAAGAAAACTCGACAAAATAAATAGATTCTGACAAATATTTGTTCAACTGGCTGAACAAAATGTACTAGGGTCACAGAAGCACAAAAGATGTTATAAACTCGAATCAGTCCATACTCGGAATTTGTGAGGACGCGTAGCCGTAGACGTCCGTAGCCGAGCGTCCTCGTAGCGCCACTGCTACGCCGCGTAGACCGCTACGAGCTGCCTGACGGGCGCATTATAGATAGGTACAGAAGTATCGCTGTTAACAGCGCATGATAAGGATTTTTTAGTTGAGATATTATATTACTGGTGAAATGGAAGTAACTAGAAATTCTAGATAAAATTGTTATTGCGCTATTATTTAATAGTTTGAAATTTAGACTTAGATTTATTCGGGATTTGGGTGGTTTGAAAGTTGGAAATAAGTAAATCTTCAGTTGTTGTCTTCGTTTAGTGCAAGAACGTTGATATGGTCCACTTATTGATCATACTGTCACAATCATAACAGTTTTCAGACTCGTTAGGTTAAGATTTATTTGCTTCGCAATGAAATACTACGATTTGAAGACACAGCTGCAAATTCTTCACGATAAAAATAGTGTAAAATTGCCTTTCACACCACGAATATTCTCCTATTCGTGGTTAAATAATATAAGCCGCACGGATCGAAATTTGAGGTTAAGCTACGCTATCCGAGATCGGTCCGAGGATGGGTGACCATCTATAACATACCGACTTTCCTCCGTTCCTTGGAAAGCATGTTAAGCCGTTCATTCCGGCTGTCATTTGAACCTTTTTAGGGTTCCGTAGTCAATAACGAACCCGTATAGTTTCGCCATGTAAGTCTATCTGTCTGTCCGTCCGTCTGCGGTTTAGCTTATAGACGGATAGTGCTAGAAAGTTGAAATTTGGTATGGGTATATATACATATTATTCACGCCGGCAAAGTGGTAAAATAAAATCTTGAAATACATTTTTTTTTAGGGTGGACATGTAAAGTGGCAATGATTTTTTTTATCGTCTACGCCATGGTGTGAGGTGCTGGAACTGAGTTTGAATTTAGTAGGTATATAAGCTGTGACTTACGTCTAATACATCAGAGAGTTAGTTAGTAGTGCGTCGTAGTCGTGTAACTGGCTCTTTAACCTAAAAACGCGTGTTTTATTGGAAAGTCCTGTAAAATCCTGAAGAAGCGGTGCTACGTCAGACAGACGCGGCCTTCGGTCTTCGACCTTTGGACTTTAGGGCTGCAAAACTCTAAACTCTGGTGAGTCTAATCCTCACACTTTTTTTTTTGAGGATGGGTAATCGTCAAATGACTTCTTCCGCTCTGGGTGGAGCGAAAGGGCGTGTCAGACTCTTACTGACTAAAACCCATCCATGTTCCTTCTAAGCCCTTTGCGTTCCAGGGCCGCGGTGACTCTTTCGAACAAATTCCGCAACCCTGGCAGTAATCCTCACACTTAGAGACTCAAATGTGCTCGGAAGCCGCGCTCATAAATAGTCACGATCCATGGCAAGTCGAAGTCCGTTCAGCTCGAATGACAGCGATTGGATGCTGTCTTCTCTGATGAACTGATTTCTGACTCTTGAGGTGGAGATCCTTTCTCGGCCCGGCGCAAGGCCTTGAACTCCTACTGCAAGCCAACAACTGCCTCTGCTGCATGATGTTGTGGCCTTGAACCCGAACTTTGAACTGCTGCCTGCTTCATGGTGAAGAAGTTCATCAAAATACTAGGATCACAGGACAAGATACGAGGGTTCCAGAACCACGACATGAGAAACTCCTCCATAATTTGTTCGTCGCTGTTCATATTGACAGTACTAGGTCAGGCACGTTAAGCCGTTGGTCCTGCGCCAGATCTCTCTCCTGTCGTGGCGGGTTGTCGTCCCATCGGAATATGAGAGTGATGGAAGAGGGAGTGCACCTGTATTTGCGCACACCCTTGTGCACTATAATATGTCCCGCACCGATGGCTAGTCTCGGTTGAGATTGGCCGCCATGGCCGAAATCGGTCAGAAGAACTATTTATTGGTTCGGGTGAGCCGTTAAGTTACAATAGGTGAATTCGGTGAGACTGGAAACCACCCCAACATAGTTGTGAAAAGGCTAGGAAATCGAATGAAAACACAGAGGCAAATCCTTCACATTTTGAGTGGTGTAAAATAGCCCCACGAATATTCATATATTATATTATTATATTATATAATTATTATATTTTATATTAAGTCTATACTAGAGAAGAAAACACTTCAAATTATAATTGTATTAATCTTCTGCCCTACATGCCAAGTCCCTGAGATTATCAAGCACTTTTACTAATCAATTAATCTGCTCTTATTATTTCAACAGCGATGGCCCTCTAAGAATAATATTATGTTTCAATTTGATTAATTCAAGCCATTCAGTCTTAGATCAATTTATTAATTGTATCTTAGAACTATTTGTTGAATATTGAAATACTATGATAAGGTCAAACGCTTAGCTATTGTATCTCGTAATAATATTAATTAAATCTTCTCCAATTAATTTGAGGCGTTGGTGGGATTAGCATATTATTGTTTTAGGTACTTGCTTTGTTCTTGTCAAGTTGTTGTAAGCGGGTTTCTTGACTGACACAGTTTTTTGAATTCGAGAAAACTTGATCGAGTATTCTCTCATCACCAACTATCCAGCCAAAGGACGTCCACTGCTGGATACATGCCTCCCTCCAAGTCTCGCCTTATTGACTGGTCCTGAGGGTTTAAACAAAATGCCTCTCTATTAACGAATGCGATTGCTGCCCCGATCGACGTCATTCTGTCAACGCCGGTTGTCGCTGCAAACCAGCGCTGTAGCTCTATGTCGCACACGAGTCCCGGCATTATGCTGAGCGATGGTTTTCGCACGAATGTGATGCATATCTTCCAAACTTGTATAATTTTTGTTTTTGTTATGCGTTTTGCTTGGCGCAAATAAACTATTTTTCTTTCTTTTCTTTCTATTGTTGGAATGCCAAAATATATAAAGGCTTGATCACGTGTTATTTCGAGAATTATGCGCATATCAATGAGTTTCTAAACATATTATTTATACCCAGAATTAACTCCGGTGGGGCAATTTGTTTTCGATGGAACCTCCTTATACTTTTGCGAATACACAACTGGATCCTTTATTTACTGTTAAAGACGCTGGAAAATCTCTTTTCAATCAAATACAAATAAAATTTGCCAATCTACTAGGGTGCGTTTCATAACGTAGGTATAAACTCATTTGGTCTAATTTCATTTTATTATCGTTCATAAGATATAATCAACGTCAGATATACCAACTGTTGATATAATTTCTTTACATATAACATTTATTTCTTCTAAAACTTATTTAGTATAACGTTGTTTGATATAACGTTAATGTAATCGAAAATCATTTGGTCTAACGTTTAATATATATAAAAAACGTTACTATGGTTAACACCCCGACTCAAGAGTACCCCGACTCGGATAGGTTAGGTTAGAAGGCTCCCGCCTTAGCCTTCGTGGTTATAAAACCACCCAGAAATTCTTCGTCGAACTATCTTAGCGCAGGTGGTAATCAGTTACTAGTTATGTTTTTATATCTTTTGAGTGGTATGTCAAACGATTTTATATTTAATTTATGTTATGCTTATAAAAATTAGTTATTTTAAAATTATATCAATCGTTGATTATATTAACTAATCGTTATATTAAATAAAATTATAGCTTCCGGTGTTATATGTTGAGATTTTGAGATATCAGAGATTTTGTTTGTTATATCATCTATTACTTACCCAATCTACTACGTTTTCTACATGTTGAAACCAGGCAACACGCTACGTTTGATGTTCAACAATTTCTCAATGCCAAATACACACTTCAAACTGATTAAACTGTCAAAATATTTCACTTTAGATATTTATACATTGTCACCCTTTCCTTACCAAAACAATGCAACAGCATTTTCACAGATAGTCTGGAACCATTCTGGACCATTTATCAAAGCTAGTGAGACATATTTCTCGGCTAGGAGACTGCATCTGTTGTCTAGACAGATCTAGACGTATTCAGACTGGATTACAGTAATACTAGAATAAAGGGAATCAGACGAATTTACTGGCCGTCTGTTTTTGATGTTATACACTGAAAAATTGCATGTGGTGGTAGCTGGACTTGTTATCGGCTGGTAATTTGATGTTTACTTTGTAAGTTGGGCTGAATATATCGACTGGCCTGTTGGTCGAGTGGTTAGTGACCCTGACTGCTAAACCGGAGGTCGTGGGTTCGATTCCCACCCAGGACAAATCTTTGTGTGATGAGCATGATCATTTGTTCTGTGTCTGGGTGTAATTAGTCTATAATATGTATGTATTTAGAAATATATAAGTATGTTTATCAGTTGTCTGGTTGCCATAGCACAGGTTCTGCCTAGTTTGGGATCGGATGACCGTGTGTGAGTTGTCCCAAGATATTATTATTATTTATATTATTAATAAAAATTTGCACCCGTGCGAAGCTGGAGCGGGTCGCTAGTAATATTATAAAGCTGAAGAGTTTGCTTTTTTATTTGGTTGTAGGCGCTAATCTCAGGAAGCCCATTTATCGAGGAAGGCTATATAACATAATTTTTCCGGCAACTACGCGAACGGAATCGCAGGCACAGCTAGTATTTAATAAAATGTTATGTTGGTCCAATTTACCTGGCGCCCAATATACCTACTTTCTTATTTTGACCAAATCTTACTGGGCCCGCATAGTACTTAGATTATGGCTCCCTGATACAGAGAAGAGGTCGTTGTCCCAGAATTGTAACAAAATAGGCGTATTTTATTTATTGTACACCTACCACAGTATAGTCTTAATAACCCAAAGGTTGACTGGTAGAGAATGCCTTGATGCATTAAGTCCGCCCATGTACCACTATTGTACATAAAGTTTAAATAAATAAATAAAATAGGCTATTTTATCATCATCATCATATCAGCCGGAAGACGTCCACTGCTGAACATAGGCCTCCCCAAGGGGGGTGAGGCCATAATCGTCACGCTTGGCAGGCGGGTTGGCGATCGCGCTGCTGTGCTGTTACAATGCCCAGAACCACAGAGAATGCTGCTGCCCATTCTCTGGTAAGTCCCTTAGTCACCTCTTACGACGCGCACGGGAAGTGGTGGGATAGTGCTATCCTTTTACGTCCGACACCATACAGAACAGAGGCTATTTTATGCTAGAAGCGATAATGCAACTAGTGAACCATGATATTACCCTTTAGCTAACCCACTAAGGACAACGCCACTCATCCCCTCGAGATGTTCTTAGTTTGCTTTAAGACTCACTCACTCACTCACTTTAAGAGTGGGTGGTCAAGTCAGTACAAGGAATCCATACATATTAATGTTGATAAAACTTTCACTAGAATAATGTTTTCGCATTGTGAGTATAATTAAGTAAGAGCTTCTCTCAAAACACTAATATTATTTTTAGCTAGTTTGTAGGTACTGTCCCACTGTTGGGAAAACCTTATCTCTATTCGTTCTATCGTTCCCGGTTCTGTGTCACTTCTTCCAAATAACTAAAGCAGACTTCAAGAGTCATCTCGCATATTTTCTAACATATTACTTTAAAATTATAGACTTCGTATAGGTACCTAGCTAGGTTTTCCTGCAGGCAATTTATAAGTAAAGAACTATATTTTGTACTTTTTCTAAAATGATGGCACAGTAGATTTCATCGTTTTTCAACTGAATCGGTCCAGGAGATTCGAAAAAAATTGGCTGTGACAGACGGGCAGACAGACACACGAGTGATCCTATAAGAGGTCCTTTTTTTCACTCAGACGTACACCCTAAAAAACTTAATACAGTCTCCACTCAGTTGAAAACACAGAGCAAATACACAAGCAAGGCACGTGTATACTCTCTCATTATTACCATGCATAATTATAAACAAACTAATTATAGCAAGTTCAACATAGCAAGCGGTTTCTCAGTTTGTAGTGGTTTACAAACACAGAACAAAAACTTTTATTTACTTCCATTGCAATATTTTAATTTGCTACAACTTGTTTGCAGGTTCCCGTGTCCAATTTAAAAATGGTTGCAACTTATATTTTCACTTGAAAAGAATAATTAACAATGTCGAAAGTAATTTAGTTAATGATATAATTTATGGCTCAGTTAAATTAAAAGGCTGGACAAAAAGTACGTAAGGAAGGGCGGAGCAATTAACGGACGGACGATAATTTGTTACTTCACCCTACTTGGTGAAATTGAGAGCCGGAATGTTGGACCGGCGAATAAAAGTTCCGTAAGCTTAGTTATATGTAGGATGTATAGGTAACATAGTTATAGAACGATGATTATTTTAAACAAAACTGTTAAGACTTTTCCTGGCTTACCCTATTCATCATTCATGAATGCAAAGATTGTTTTATTTAGTGTTTGAATGTATTTTAAGATTGACATATTATTATTATCTGATTATTATAATGTTTTATAATAATCAGATAATTGATGATTATTATATTTTTTTATTATTTCCATCAATTCATTATTTGATTTTATTATTGTTATCAAAATTATTTGTTATTCTGTATTGTTTTTGTTAATTTTTAATATGTGTGTTACTTTTGAAGTGCAGAGAGTAATTAAAGCTAGTTGCTGAAAATCAGCGCCGTTGATTGTTGGATTTGCCCATAGTCGGCATTAAGCTGAACAAATGACCGATTCTTGCTCGGATAAGACGCAAAACTTGAATTTATGTATATTTTCTACATTACTTTCACTGTCAATTAATGTTTTAATTGATGTTCGGTCCTGACATGGGCTGATAATGATGCGTTTTTTTTTATATTTTTTATTTTTGTTATAATTGTAGTTGAAAGTTTTTTATTTTTTATTTTTAGTGTTCCTGTGCGTTTTTTCCGGCAGAATAAACTGATTTTCTTTCTTCTTTCTAAATAAATAAATACATAAAATATAAAATGAAAAAAATCTAACACTATGATTTTTTTAAAATACTAAAGTCAAAGTCAAAGTCAAAACGTTTATTTCAATTAGGCCATTAAACGGCACTTTTGAACGTCATCGTTTACAGTTCAGTAAAAATAATAGAATTACATTAATAAAGTGACTCTACTGTCCATTCGGAAAGGTAGATTCTTATGGAGAAGAACGGACAAGAAACTCCATAGTTACTCTTTTCAAATAATGATTTACAAAATTTGGTATACAAAAATTAATTTAATATTATGTGAGGACGATGCACCCAGAGTATGCTACTTATAAGAACAAAGTATCACCAGTAGAGGTAAA
This sequence comes from Mamestra configurata, assembly GCA_002192655.3. Taxonomy (NCBI): domain Eukaryota; kingdom Metazoa; phylum Arthropoda; class Insecta; order Lepidoptera; family Noctuidae; genus Mamestra; species Mamestra configurata. The sequence continues at coordinate 28,466 of NDFZ01004975.1, read as the reverse complement.
CTTATTCATTTTCTAAAGAAATTTAGGTAAATGGTACTCACATATTTACAAACATTGGAACCATTAATTAAACAGTGTGTGAGTCAACAGAAAAATAGAAACACAAAAAAAGGAACAGTATATCTATAAAGTTAATACATAGATCAACCAGTTGGATTTTGTCTACACCCTTGATTGTCCTATGGAGCAGGACCAGCATGTTTCCAAGCATTCTTATCCTGAATGTAATCTTCTAATTTGTAATATGCTTGTTTACAAAGTGTACTTTTAACATAAGTTTTAAATTTTCCTTCATTTAGTTTTAATATGTCAGAAGGTATCTTATTGTAACATTTAACACAATACCCCATGAAAGAACTGTGGACTTTAGCTAATCTAAAAAATGGTTGATCTAATTTGTCTTTATTTCTAGTATTAAAATTATGTCTATCACTAATTTTACTAAAAAGATG
>NDFZ01004975.1:9203-27750 GCA_002192655.3 Mamestra configurata | reverse complement strand
TTACATTAATAAAGTGACTCTACTGTCCATTCGGAAAGGTAGATTCTTATGGAGAAGAACGGACAAGAAACTCCATAGTTACTCTTTTCAAATAATGATTTACAAAATTTGGTATACAAAAATTAATTTAATATTATGTGAGGACGATGCACCCAGAGTATGCTACTTATAAGAACAAAGTATCACCAGTAGAGGTAAACTTATTCATTTTCTAAAGAAATTTAGGTAAATGGTACTCACATATTTACAAACATTGGAACCATTAATTAAACAGTGTGTGAGTCAACAGAAAAATAGAAACACAAAAAAAGGAACAGTATATCTATAAAGTTAATACATAGATCAACCAGTTGGATTTTGTCTATACCCTTGATTGTCCTATGGAGCAGGACCAGCATGTTTCCAAGCATTCTTATCCTTAATGTAATCTTCTAATTTGTAATATGCTTGTTTACAAAGTGTACTTTTAACATAAGTTTTAAATTTTCCTTCATTTAGTTTTAATATGTCAGAAGGTATCTTATTGTAACATTTAACACAATACCCCATGAAAGAACTGTGGACTTTAGATAAAATAAAGAATGACCTGGCATATTTATGGGCCGGTACTTGAATAGAGTATTTGAAGTTAATAACGTATCAAACAACACTTTGTTTGATCGATTTTGACATTTACTGAAATTCAAATTCAGAAATCGGGGATATAGGTGTTATCAGTATTCGCTAAGCATACCTAACACAATCATCATAAGCTGTTCTGAATACTTTTCAAATTAAACCGCATCAGCGGAAACATAAAATTTAACATAATTGCAAGAAGGTCAAGGGCAATCTCCCTTGGCTATTTATCAACCAACTCAAGAACCGCCTGCAGCTAATTCTATCACCCTGCCAAGTCCGACACCTCATAGGTAAGTAAACAAATCAAAACATACATTCAGTGAACATCTAACGCCCACGCAAAACACTTTAGTGCTACCAAACAGATGTGAATTCTTATACAGAGAAACGCAGAAGGTTTGCAGGTGTAAGCATTGGTATAAAGGTACATACAAATAAACCAAGAGTGAATAGGTTTCTAGGCGAGCGTGCTTTATCGTCGACCACCTATCATCGATTTCTATCAGGTGTGATTGTGATCGAACGCGAACCTATACAACGTGTAACAGAATAAACGCAATACCCTTTTAAGAAGTCATTTTACTCATCTTTATGAACAACTTTAACTATGGGACCAAAACTGAAATCGCGAAAAAACAATCGACTCCCCCCATTTCTGTGCGTATAACTCAACAAAATGTACTGAACAACTGATTTTTACGCGATTTAGGGGTTGATCCCATAGTAAAAGTTGTTCATAATGATGGGTACAATGACCCCTTAAGAGGTATTGCGTTAATTCTGTTACACGTTGTATATACGACCACCTTAGTGTGCGAGTTCGAACACGAACTTGGCTGGCTTATATATTTTTATCTGTGGTATAAAATCAGGATTTATTAATAAAAACCTCAGATGTGAGGGCAGATCGAATGTTTTGATTTATAGTAACGTTACAGTGTCTTTAACATAAGCGAATTTTTAATATAAATAACTACAACCCCATAGTATTTTGGTTAAATTTTATGCGACATACACAATAGGGTATTTGACAAAAAAAAACTCTAATTAGTCCGTCAGATAGACTTCCAGAAAATATTGGACATGTATTTTTTTTCTTTTGTCACGTAAACAAAAAATTAAACGATACAGTTCGTTGAAAACTCGTGTGACGTCACTTACCAGTACACTTTTTACTGGAAAGTGACGGTTCAAGCTTTTCCACTTCTTTTCTTTGATGCGTTTTATCTTCGTAATTTTTGATTGATTTGATAAAATAAAAATACGAATCCAATATTTTTCGACATCTAACTGACGCACTAAATAGAATTATATTTTTTTTTGCCCCAGGCTAAATTATGAATATTAATGAAATATGAGTAGGTATAGTGTCCAATTCAAATAAATATTATGTGCGAAACGAGTATTATAGTTATAGTAAAATTTTACGTTACGTTATTATACGTCAAAGTCGACGATGGAGCGGGCTTACCCAGAAGAAGCCTGTTCACGCTAATTTTGCAGAGATTAGGGTTGTATGCGATCGGAAACACCTGGTTTAGTACCTGTTAAGCAGATTTCCAATGTCAACTAGGCTATTTCAAATATCGGGTGTGTGCAGACCTTGTACATCCCTCAGTGAGCTTAAATAGTAGCCTGGGTGCCTTTGAAATGTGAATGATTTTTGCATCTTGTCTTTCTTTCAGAGTGGTCCTTCTGCATTGGTACATTTTGTATGTAAACTATGAACAATATGCCGTCAGTTATTCATTGCGAGAAGCGAGACCATAAAGAGTTACAGTTGTTTTATTGAGCTCTGTTTAAAACGAGATGGCTACGACTGTACTATGCTGAGTAATGGTTCATGAGAAGTGTCTATATGTTTAATTTTGCATGTTTATTGTTGTTTTTCTCTAACGACTCGTTTTTGCAAAGAAATTACCTATTTGTAGGAGGTGAATGCGCCAAGCCAGACTGGAACACCTAATGATTCCTATAAGTATTTATGTATTCCCTCAAAACTACTTAACGGCTCACTCGATTTTGATAACTTATACGTCATTCAGAAGTGGAAGAGTCATATGGAAATGGGAAATCAAAATGGCCGTATTGAGCAGGCTGTTTTTTTTCTTGTGATGTCTAAATAAGTTGCTGCTGAAGACGATTCAATTGACTTGGGTCAAAAAACCTGACTGCAAAAAACGACTAACACGTTCCTGAGAAGTAACAAGTCACGTTTCAAGCAGTCCACTGCAGTTGCAGAGCTGGAGGCATCAATCTGTGATTCAACAAAAAGAAATGGTACCAACTGCATCAGACTGCTTGAGAATTGACTTGTTTGGAACTTTTAATCATTTTTTTGCAATCGGGTTTATGCCGAATAGGTGTCGTTACAAAACCAAAATGAAATAGTACATTTTGATATCTACATGTGGGCAAACTTTATCATTGCAGCCAAGGAATAATAGACACCCGAGCCGTAACAAGGCTGTTATGAAGCGACAGACTTACTCGAAAATATAACATAATTTTTCCTCGCACAGATAATTATTTTATTATAGGTACTGTTTATTTAGTTATTAATTTTATTTTACTGGTTTGTTTGTCTTGTGCGAGTCCCAAATAATTATTTTTTCTTTCTTTCTTTCTTTATATTATATTTTAGTAACAAATTGTGTGCGACACGGCTTGCAGACTTATTTTTCGTGCGTTATATGTTGTACTACGTGGGGGTTTACTGGTCACCAGTGAGTGGTGACTGTCCGGCGACCAGTCTGATAATTATAATAATTGTATAGATAAGGAAACGTGCCAGAAACTCTTCATTGCGAGCCTAAGCGTTGGGGGAAGGAGCCAGTTTTCGAATAAGTACGAGTATGTAGAAACTGTTTACTAGAATCCTAAAAGAAAAAAAAGGGTGCGTTTCATAACGTATAAACTCATTTGGTCTAATTTTATTTTATTTTCGTTCATAAGATATAATCAAAGTGAGATATACCAACTGTTGATATAATTTCTTTACATATAACATTTATTTCTTCTAAAACTTATTTAGTATAACGTTGTTTGATATATCGTTTATGCAATCGAAAATCATTTGGTCTAACTTTTAATATATGTATATAAAATTTGGATTTTCATTATGGTTAACACCCCGACTCGGATAGGTTAGGTTGAAAGACTAAGGCGGGAGCGAAGCGGAGCGGAGCTCCCGCCTAAGCCTTCGTTGTTATTTTTTTTAAAACCACCCAATCTTAGCGCAGGTGGTAATCAGTTACTAGTTATGTTTTTATATCTTTTGAGTGGTACGTCAAACGATTTTATATTTAATGTGTTATGTTTATTAAAAATAGTTATTTTAAAATTATATCAATCGTTTATTATATTAACTAATCGTTATATTAAATAAAATTATAGCATCCGTTGTTATATGTTGTAAATATGAAAGATTTTGTTGTTAATCATCTATTACTTACCCAAAAAAAAAGACGCACCGAATTGAGAACCACCTCCTTTTTGGGAACTCGGTTAAAAAGATGGTTGAAAACAGCAACAACCTAGGCATCGCCCGGAGTTAAACTTGCTGAATACATTTGCATGTTTCCTTCCACAGTCGACTGCTCAGTAGGTACCCGGTGATCGGATATCGAGAACGATATTAACAACAGCTGGTGGGCGATACTGAGTGGGTGCAAGTCAGGTGCTGCACATCAATACCTGGTTTGTAATCAAAGTGGTAATGTTTACCTTGGGATTAAACTGAGGGTCTGACCTAATGAATTGGATAATTCTTGTGTGGGTGGAAGGAATATCTGACTGTGGAATGATATTTACGTATATTTCAAATTCATACCTACATGAATAAGTACTTAGCTAGATATTATCTAATGTAAAAGCTTGGTCTTCTCAGCAAAATTTTCCTTTACCTACCTTTGATTTGATTTGACTTTAAAACTGGAAAAATATAGAAAGAATCCTTACAGTACCTACATGTACCTAATACGCGCGGTACACAGAAATATCAATTTAAATTAAATTACTACAACAATAATTCAGCTGAATCCGGTTTGACTGGAAGCCGACCCCAATATAGTTGGGAGAAGGCTAGGCAGATGAGATGATGATGTGCCAACAAAAGTGTGTGCCTCATAGCAACACCAAGGGTTCCATACCTACCTTAAACCTCAGCACCCTTTTACAGGATAAAAAGCACTATAGTATGCGCCAGATAAATGTGGAATAAAGTATATTGACCTTTCCCTAATAACTGTTCATAGGTACCTGAACAATTAAATATGAATCGTTTTTCATTATTAGACAATGTTAAGGATCACGAGAGATGATGATTCGGGACAGCTTTGTGTCATTAATTCCGTTTTTCAAATTAAAAATGTCAATAATTGTAGGTGGGTCAATGACCGTTATTCCACGATTATCTGGCGCCTACTATATACCATTTTCATAACATAATGCCAATGAAATTACACTACGTCATAATAGGACCACCACAAAAGTTAGAGTCTGAGAGAAAATCAGGATTAAACTCAAAAACCCAAAGCATCACAATAAAACAAAGACTCCAGCCCTCAATCACAGCCATCTCCACGAGGGACCTCACTCGAATATAAAACAATAACCCGTGACCTTTTAAATAAAATCTAGGTTAACTGACGAATTTATCGCGGTCCACATAAAGCGGCGCGAGAGCGATAAAGCCGATTGTAGCATACCGTCGCTAGCGAGCAAGGAATACAACAGTAGTTCTGTTCTGTAAAAAAGTGAACATTTTCTAAGGGAACGTGAGCTTGAAGTCAATCAATGGCATCGGCTGGCTATACAGGTCTAGCAACACACTTTTTTTTTTTAAGAATGGGAATCATCGAATGACTTCTTCCGCTCTGGGTGGAGCGGAAGGGCGTGTCTCTCTTACTGATTAAAACCCATCCATGTTCCTCCTAAAGCCTTTTACGTTCCAGGGCCGCGGTGACTCTTTCGATCAAATTCCGGCGCTGACGGGGCCCGTCTTCTATGCTGAGATCTCTTTGAGGCGCGCGTGGAACACAACGCGCCATCGACCCGGCCCTGCTGGTAGATTCTGTAAACATGTCGAAGAAGAAGAAGTTGAGTGAAGTTATCACGCAGTGAGCTGTCATTCCATCTTGATTATATGGATTGACAGCTCAAATCGTGATCACTTCACTCAACTTCTTCTTCTTCGACATGTTTACAGAATCGACCTGCTGGTTGTGATCGGACAGCGAGCCACCCAACGCTCGCTGTTCGCAGGCCCGATAGCCTAGCCACTGCAGTCGGTCTATTTTGTAAAAATCTCACCGTGAATATTTAGGTGAATGAGCTGTCAATCCATCCAAATCAAGGAGGAACGATAATAGTGCCACACTGAAACAATCTCACTGTGATAACTTAGGCGAAGTGAGTTTTAAAGAGTTGTCAATCCCTATCATCAATTGGAATGACAGCTCACTTCACAGTGAGTGTTTTTTTTTTCAGAATCTACCAGTAGTTCACTTTGAGCTCACTCCATCTGATTTTCCGGTTATGTGTTCACAGAATACACCGACTGAGCCTATTCAATGTGTCACTGTGGAAATATAGGTACGCACGAAGCACGGTCCAACAGTTCACTTCAAGCTCACTTTACTTAAGTTTCACGATGAGATGCTTAAAGAATAGCACTGCTGCTGCTATGGATTTACAGTTTAAAGTAGGCTGGATGACCAAAACGCAAATCCTCATAGTTTCGGATTTGGCCATCCACGCACACTTTAAAAATTTGCCCGTATAATGCTATTCTGTAAAACCGACTGATGCTAGTTCATGCTAATACCGTAGTCCGTGGAGCCAACCTTCTGAACTATTCTGTATAGTAAGAGTAGGTAGTTGGAGCCGTTATGTGCTTGTTATACGGCTGCGTTTATGTCTGCATCGACTGGCTTTGTTACAGACGTTACAGGAATACGTTTGAATTGGAAAATAGGACAAAAAAGTCAAAAAAATTTAGTACCCAGGTAGGTATACTGGCGTTTCCCTAGCCCCCATCTGAACTAGCAGTGGCGGAACCAGGATTTTCGTTTGGCTTGACCCCGCGGAGGGTAGTTTAAAGAAAACATTAGAAGGCATAAAACATATTTTTTTTGTTTTACGTATAACAAGGACTCCTTTTCGTAAATTTCTTATCGTTAAGTTATAGGCCACCAAAGATATCACGGTCTTTTGGGGGGGCTTGAGCCTTAGTCCCCCCCCCTGGATCCACCAGTGTAAGCTAGGTAGGTGGCTGGGCTCTCGTATTATTTAAATTAACGTTCTAGAGAAGGTATGTTAACAGCAGTTCCCTTACAATTCTCATCAATAAACTACTAGATAGAACATTTAAAACTGTGCAAAAACTTACTTACAGAAGAAATAATAATGAAAACGATGTTAAAACCCGTATAAGTCCTGCCCACTCTAGATCCTACACCTACCTACAGGTGACTGTAGTTACCAACCTATTGTAGTGTAGATATATACCCTCAAAACTGTAAAGGACACAAGTTAACCAGTTTCAATGATATCGCAAGAGCTGCTCGAGGGTACTCTGGCTGGAGTGCGCGAAATTCTTATTCATAAGCAGTTTCATTGTTACAGGACCCTTTGTACTTTTCCAAGATTTTCTTGCACTTACCTACCTAGCTATATGTAGATATGAGAACCTCGAAAATGTTTGCTTAGTAGGTAGGTATACTGACTCCTTAGTTTCAGGAATATATGTACCTATCTACATCGTCTAGGGGTCTGAGTATTTTACAATTGACCTATGATATGATTATGAAGGGCGAGTTTCTGAATGAGTAAATATTTCAAGATATGACGTGTCAAACCCAGTTTGATGCCAATTATTGACAGGTTTTCAGGCAGTGGCGTAGCTAGTCTCAAAGGGCCCTGTATCAAATTTTTTTGGGGGCCCCATTTTTAGGGGTATTGTTTTTAAAACAAAATAGGCCTTACTAACTCAGAACTGTCTTGGCAGGCCACGAAGGAGATGGCGCGACTAAATGCATAGATTTACGTCCACACGTCGGGGCCCTTGTAACCCGGGGGCCCTGTATCTTTGATACGGCGGTAGCTACGCCCCTGTTTTCAGGCCAAAGTATAGTTTGACAAAGACCTACTCAACTTCAATTGTTTAACTGAGAAATCGGGGATCAGCTTTTTAAGTATTTAGCCATAAGGATGTTGTAAAATCTGGCTTTTGGTGAATACCATGCCATACCTATCGCACATAAATGTTTAATTAAGAATTTATTACACGAACGTGTTCGAAAAGCCATTTATCTTCGAATTTAATTCCGGATGTCTTGAGGCGATTTCCGGATTATCCTTTTACGAATAAGACAAAACCCCGCTAAGGAATGTTACGCGTTCGGAAAAGGTTTTACTTTCTATTTCTTTCCAAGAGACACTGATTTATTTCCACGCACTGTTTTCTTGGTTCGTTGGGCAGAAACTTGGATGTATTCAGGGTACAAAATACCTACCTATGCTTGAAAAAATATTCATCAATTGTTCCTAGTGAGAGGAGACAAACCCGAATTAATATGCCCTTGAATAGCTTAGGTAACACGCTGTTTCTATAGGTATCAATGTGTAGGAATATTATGGGTTTATCCTACCTTGTCCCCGATGATGGCTCCTTACTGGTGTTGGTTGGGTGACGGAATGAAAACCTTCAGATTACCTACCTACCTGTAGCAATCAAATTATACTTCATTCTAAAAGCCATTCACAATTCCCTAAACACATTCACACACGGAGATAGTTACTGTTCGGTTATTTCGGAATATGGTAAAATAGGGTGTAAAGTAGGGAGGATCCTCCGACTGGACGGTTGTTGTGTCTGATGGGCAACTGCCTGATAGTTGGTATTCGGACTGTTGTATATGTTCAAATCGCAAGGAAAACTCTGATACCGCGCTGTAGGATTTCTTTGACAAAGTTCGTTGCTGGCGGTATAGACGGCGCTGCGTTACTTTTTGTTACGGTACAGATATATATATATATATTTTTTTTTATGGCAGCGTTGATGCCGCTACATCTCTCCCCTCCAGAGACCAGGGGTCGATAGTGGATGAGTCGTCCATACATCTTTAGATGCTTGCCAGGCCAGTGGAAAGTTGGTTCCAGAGAGTCAGAACCAGAAGTCGCATAGTTCACGGTGAGTCGGAACTGTCTACGGTGATGCCCCAGTGAGTCGGGGTGACGATATCCCGTGAGTCGGGATAATGCTGTAGGCTCCAGTGAGGCGGAGCGGTGCTGTGCGACGTATTGGCTTAATTGTTGGCTTCGACCAGGAGAGGTTCTTCAGGGCTTTTCATGTGACTGGCCGAAGATGCAGTGTGCTTGCCAAGGTCGCTGATGAGATTGAGGGTGATGATAGAGATTGAGGACGACCAGGAATGTGCGTCCGCTGCATGCTGTTGGTCAGGATATCCGTAGAAGCCGTTGGTACTGGCGGGCTGTATGACTTGCTGCTCGAGAGCTTGAGGTCACGATGAGGATGATGATGACGTCATGATGAAGTAGCTGCACGAAGGCTGCGCTGAAATTCAATGTCGAGGGTCACCAGCAGAGGTATGCGGAACAGGGTGTAAAGTCCCGCAAAGCCCGATAGTTTATATTCGGGCTGTTGTGCACGGAAAACTCTGATACGATACAGGATTTTGTTCAGTAGTTCCTTGCTGGCGGGATAGATGTCGCTGCGTTACTTTTTGTTGCGGTGTAGATTTGTGCTGCGTTACTTTTTGTGGCGGTATCGATGCTGTTATAAAACCAAACAAAAAAAGATCATGTCTTTCGCGGCATAAACCGAACTTGACCTCAGATAAATAAAACTCGCCCGTGATTCTCACTGGTAGTCTTGAAGTCTTGCGCATAGAAGTTCGCAACCGGGAACGGTCATTTTAGTTCGCGGTTCCTTGGCGAACTAGTACACTCTTTTAGTTCACCAGCTCCCGACTCGACGGTTTGAGACGAGAGCTGTCTGAGCGTGTGAACTAAGAGAAAGCAGATCGATCGCGCACTTTGCAGTTTGCTGCTGCGCGTCGTGTTTGGTTTGTAAAGTAGCTATTTTGCCGCTATTTTTAACTTAACATTCCAACTCGTTCCGCAACAAAGGGCGTAAAGACCATTTTGGCCAAATTTACTTTTTATACAGTCTTTCTTCGTTGTTCACGCTCTTTCTATCTGTATATATTTAAAATTGCGCAACGATAAAAAAATGGTTTATACTACCCAACAGTTTCTTAACGTTAAACATCTCTTTTAAGAAAAACCAAGTCGTAAAACACATTTCTTATGCATTACGACAGCAAACGTTTTGTTTTTAAGAAAATATGTGTGTTTGTAGATACACCAATATCTACAAACAAACATATTTTCTTAAAAAGAAAACGGGGTAAAACATAGTAACAAAACAAATTGTGACTGACGCCCCTCCAAAAAAAATATTCTGAAAACTTGATCTCCTACCTAAAAAATTTGTATCTCATAAAGGCAAAATTAAGTTCTAGGATGGAAGTTCTTAAATTTTGGCCGTCTTTTGCCTTATTTAAAAACAATTATGCACGAAAGTTATTAACGAAGTTAGAATGGAGGTATATTCCTGAAAACCTAAAAAAAATGTATATATGTCACCGGAAAATTGCCAACTCTGTAAGATTATAAAATAACTTGAGAGATTGTAAACCCTCGAAAAATGTTCAACTGAACATTTGGAATACAATTTTACGCATCAAAATTTGGTAGTCTATAACCTCGCGCAGTAGTTCCGAAAAATTGTGGACTGACATAAACTGGCGACCAATTAGGTTTGGGGAGCGATAAATCGATCTAGCTAGGTTTCATTTTTAGAAAACATTTACCAAAAAAAAACCGGTCATCCAGGTAATGGTAAGTACCTACCTGGATGACCTACTTATAAAATATTAGATACTAAAAACGATTGGATGATTAATTTCCAAATAGATTTTAAAGTCAGTTGTAGTTATTCGTAGTCGCATTTAAACCGATCCTGACCTTTCCTGAATAGCTAATTAACAGAATAACAGGGAAATGAAACAGTGGCTTTCAACCTTTACCACCAAAGTTACAGATGTATCCGCCGTGCATTACTAAAATCCTAATTCAGATAGGTATTCAAAATACTTAACATTCCGAATCCTACTCACGAACCTACCCAATTTAGTCAACAAGGTACCAAGGTAAAACCTTCCTTATTTTGATTGGACTAAGGATTAATATGCGGGTGAAATTTCCGACTTGAATCTGCTACAGTTCGTGTTTTATTTGAAACTACTGTTGAGTTTGAATACTGCTAATTAAGGTGTAATTTGGCATTCAATGAGCGGAGTTAGTGGGATTCGTGAATAAACATGGTACCTCGTAAATTGGCGGGAATTGGAAGTGATCTTGTTCATGATACAACTGTTGGTTTCCTTTGCTTTGTAATTATTTAGTGTAGGTAAGTACTTACCTAATATGTATTTTTGAAGTGAAAACTTCTTTAGGCGCGTTGAACACTTTTTGGGTGAACAAAAATCATGGAACTCGCGTCATCGTCACCGAACGCTTTGGGTGAACAAAAATCATCACCGAACGCTTTAGCTTTCGCTTAGTTTTCACTTCTATCGGCAGTCCAGACTGCCCCGCATGTTTTTTTTTCAGGTATGTCTATCGTAGATGGATTGGAATGCTAAATCAGTTGTTTTACAAACAAATTCGTCATGTAAAACCGTGAAGCAAAGTTCAGCTGAATTGTCATTGCGCTTTAATTATCAAAACGGAACTGGAGAGTGGCTTATCTGCAGCCACAATACGCGCTCGGTGTAGAGCAACCATGATCAAATAAAAACGAAAGTAAACAATTGTTACAAACAAAATTAAGACCTAAAACCTACAATCAGATGATTAATGTCAAGCTGTTTTCAACCTCTGTTGACCCGCTGCATTGATAAATGTAAAAAAATAATGATCTAAAGAAACGCTTCCAGTTCCTTTGCGACTTACACACGAAATTTCTTAAATCATCAGATAACTTCAGACTAAAAATGCCAATGAATTCCACTACATTTTTAGATAAGTCATTTACAGTCAAAGCCGCTCGTCTGGTTGCGGAATTCGTTCGAAAGAGTCACCGCGGCCCTGGAACGCAAAGGGAGGGAAGGATCACGGAAAAAAAAAGCCACTCGTCTAATGAATGCATTGCCCGTGTCAATTAAACGTGCACAATCGCTACCTGTTTTTAAAAGACTTGTTAAGGAACACTACTTCCACTGTGATTCCTTTCTTACTGTAATTTTAATAAATATTGTTTCATGTTTTCTTACTTAGGTATATAATTAATATGTATGTATTTATGTTTCTATTTTAGTAAGTCTGACTCCAGTCTTGCCAAGAACTACCGTGTTACCCAGTTAATGGGTTGTTGAGGTCTGGTAGGCAGCCGCTCCATGTAAAATACTGGTATTCAGCTGAATCTGGTTTGACTGGAAGCCGACCCCAATATAGTTGGGCAAAGGCTAGGCAGATGATGATGTAATTATGTTCATGTTCTATGTTAACTTTATATTTGCACCCTTATGGCTATGCGTAGGGGGTATAACGCCGATTCGTTTATGCTCTGGCGTTCAAAAGGGTAAGCAGACGAGACGGTATAATTCCTGCACTGCTTTTCACAAGCTCTAGATATATAATACTTTTATCTGTTACTAGATGCCGCGCGCGTGAAAATTATTATCCCAAGGGAACATACTTCCGGGATAAAAACTATCCTATGTCCTTTCCCGGGACTCAAACAGTATCTATACCAAAATTCATCTAAATCGGTCCAGCCGTTTGCGCGTGAAGATGTAACAAACACACACTCACAAACTTTTGCCTTTATAATATTAGTGTGATAAGCAGTGATCGGAGTAGGTAGATTGATTTTACGTACTTGCATCATGAATAATCAAAGAAATCATATCATGGATAAGCCTTTTTTCCGGGATTTAATTTTGGTACTTACGGGATTGAATCAAATATTGTTAATTTTTTAATAAAAACCGTTGCATCCAGACACTTTTAGTCGGTCTTATTTGATTGCTTGTAAAATGCTAACTGTAGTTAACGGACAAACAATCACTCAATTTGTATTGGAGTGTTTAGAAAATCTGTGGCAAGACTCTATTGAGTCTAAAGCTAGCAATGTTCTAGTACTCTGCACTCAAGTTTAGCCATGCCATAGTTTTTTTTTTATTATAGAAGGCCGATCACATATTCTATTAAAAAGACAGCAAAAGGGTTAAGTATTTCTTATTCATATCGATATATTCTTCATCCTACATATTACAATATTTGAAATTCCTAAAAAATCTTAATTATTATAAAATTCCGGAATCCCGGAGGCATATCCATATTAATATATCCGTGCCAGTTCATTGACCCTCGATCAATCTACATACTCCGATCATTGGTGATAAGTCAAATAAAAATAAATAAAATAGGTGCTTTGGTCTTAAATAAAGTTTATTATTTACAAAAATACACAAAATATGTACAGCAACTTAAATAAAACGTATGTTGGTATCGATTTCCGGATAACAGAACTTATTTCTATTGACAATGTGTTCAAAATAACGTTAGAAAAATATATCTTCAAGTGACCATCTGATCATATTGTTTAAACTTTTTTACAATTGAATATGAGTTTATTGTTTGAACAGCATTATTTATTTTAATAAGTTCAAGATGGCAGTCGTAAGTTAACGTCAATTAATCAATTCATTTGCAAAAATACTGGTATTATCTATAAAATTAAGACCATCTCCCAAGGCGTAATTTAGTTTCGCGATTGAATCAACAAAATCTTGCTGAAGATTGTAGTTTGTACTATGAAGAAGCTTTTTGGTGTTATATTTATATTAGATTTTATAAAATATTAAAGTATCTTTTCTATTATAATATAATAATCCCCACATACTATTGTCAATATAAAAATGTAATATTATTTCTGCCATGTTTTTCAATTATCGTGTTTACTATAAAATGTTTTTCTATTATCATGTTTACTATTAAATGCTAAATCATTTCCCATAAAAGGCATTTGGAAGTCTTCTATCACACAATAGCAATATTGTCGTTAGAATCTTAGTGTGCGTCCACACTGAACGCGCGGGGACTAGGGACTGACGGCGGAGGCGTGCGGTGGCCACAGTGACGTATTTCAGGTGTTGCAAACCATGGACGAGGATTTGGATTAGATAGCCCGATCCTGAGATGGGAGGTGTTGAACACAAGAGATGGTGTGCACGAAATAAATAAAAGCAGACAAGATAACGGATTTTTGATTTTTTTAATTTATATGAAGAACTGAGATTGTACTCTACAAAATTCTTTGATTACACATTTGCCTACATCCTCAATAAAATACTGTGGTGTGGATGTTTACTTTGTCATTTAGGTGGTTTAGACTGAATCACACTGATAAATACTTCAGTAATTAACGCCATTTTACAAAAAAAAAAAAAAAAATTACAGACGCGTATACGCCGAGCGACAAGATCGAATTGGTTTGATACCTCGCCACCCGCGTATTAGGCGCCTGCGGACTAGGCCCGTAGTGCGGCCAGAACGCGCGGATAGGAACGTTCCAACACTACGCGCGCTATCTCGCTCGAGCCCGCCTTAGTCACTATACTGTGGACACAAGCGACGGTTTCATATGTTTGATATTAACCGCCCGTCGTCACAACCGCGCTAGGCTCGCAATGTGGACGCACACTTAGTTTCCGCAATAGGTCACTTGTTTCTTGGGTAAAAAACTTAAATGTTTACACCAGTTTTCATAATTATTTTTACTACAAAACTTAACTAATTTCACAGTTTTAGCCTTCGCTTTTAGTCTATACAGCGCTTTGACAAAAGTCACTCATCGCTTGAAGCGGCTGTCCGCTCAAAATGTTATTGTATCAATCTGAATGGATCTCATCCGCCACTTGTTGCCATTTCGCCACTAGGTTCGATACTGATTTGTGCTTCAATCCCATTGATGCTGATATTTTTACCTGAAACAATAGAATTTTCACATGAGATTCTCATTTTTCTCAATCAGAGACAGTCGAAATGCCTTTATCCACGACGTGGACAAAGTGCACAATAATCCAGACGGTAAGGTTTCACACTCAATGCATAATATAATAAAAGCCCACATAAATTGATTCCTTTGACACGAAACTTCAGCATCCCATTCAGCAGCTTGTTTAATCTTGCAAGGTCTATTTCTATTTTTTGTAGTAATAGCTCTGAAGACATTTGTATTTTAATTCTACTAAATTCTTATTTATTGACTACCAATTTTATTTGACTTTTTTACCTCCTAAAAGGAGGTAAAAATTAATGAATGTGACTAATATTCCACTTTATTTTATTTGTTTTATCTAACTTTGTTCCTCACGTTTGTATTGTACCTAAATAAAGCCACTATTATATTTAATTGCTGTGCCCGACAGGGTCCATGTGAAATGTAAAAATGTACCTATCTATGATCTTGTTAAACACATGTGATTGCAATAAAGAGTTGAATTGAATTGACAGATTGGTCCAATCGCATCAGAAAATTTTTTTCAGACATTTTCAAAAATCAACGTTGTAATTCAGCAAATTTACACAAAAAAAACAGACGGCCAAGTGCAAGTCGGACTCGCGTGCAAAGGGTTCCGAACGAATTTATTTTTTTGTAGCGTGATACTTTAAAACAATGGATTTTTTTCTGTATTCTAGATAGATGTAAAGAACTAAGCATTATTTTCAAAATTTTAGTGTCAGTAGTTTTGGACATAAGTAATATAATTTTAATCAAATTTATTGAATAAATTCAAAATTATTTATTTTAACATTATGAGAAAAATAAATTTTAAACCTTAAAAATAGGCCCTTTTATTTGATACTAGCGGACGCCACGCGGTTTCACCCGCGGCATTCCCGTTCCCGTGGGAGTACGGGGATAACATATAGCCTATCTTACTCGCTGATAATGTAGCTATCCATTGCTGAAAGAATTTTTCAAATCGGTCCAGAAGTTTTTAAGTTTGTTCGTTACATACAAAAAAAACTACAAATATTTGCTCTTTAAAATATTAGTATAGATATGGATATCACACAGTACAGTTTGAATCCTTTTTATTTATTTTCTATTTTGTCCCCCAAGTGTCCCCATAGGGAACATGCATGACGCCACCTAGTGGCGCAAATCCGAATCATTGACCTTCACGTTACAAAATAATCACATTAAATGATATTATGTTACTTATTTCGGTTTTCGGTTTAAAGAAACTTTATTCCCAATAAAGACATGTCACTTACTTGAGAACGATACTAAAAAAAACATAGATATATAGATTACAAAAAGTTCGTCAGCAGCGTTACAACTTTTAATAGTACTCATCCAATGCATTCATTTCTCCAGAATTGACTGATCCGCATCTGTGTGCTGGCTAAGTTGAGTTTTGAACGCATTGAAAGAGTGTACATTTCTTATACAGGACGGTAGTTTATTATAGAGTTGTGCTCCTTCAAAAGTCAGCATTTTTTTGCCATAGTTAGTTCTTGTTTTAGGTAAAACTAGTAAACTTGCTTGCCGTGTGCTGCGTTGACTAACTTGATTACTTGACTAAATTTAACTAAGTGAAACAGCTGGTCGATTCTGTAAACATGTCGAATGCTTGGGTGGAGTGATCACGAGGTGAGCTGTCAATCCATATAATCAAAATGTCATTCCATTTTGACTTGATTTTTGACAAGATGTCATGATCACATGACATCTTGACTTCGCTCTCTTCACTTCGAAATGTATAGAATCAACCGGCTGTATTGTTGCATATTTCAGGATGCTCGAACACTTCAAAGACAAATAAAAATAAGTCAAATGGTGTAAAACTCTGTTGCTTTCCCACAAGTACTACTCGCTTTCAAACGCTACAAAACTAAGAGTGGATAATACATAGTAGTGATTATAATAGTACTATTTATATTCAAACACGACTCACTTTCGGCTTCTTCTTGACAACTTTGACCTCCCTTTCCTTCTCCTTGTCCCTCTCCCTGTCTCGATACTTGTCCTTGACGTCGACGGGCTCGGGCGAGTTGGATGCGGTGTGCGGGCCCGATGTATGCTTCTCTAGCTCTGCTATGTCGCTGTAGAACGACGCTAGCTCGTCGCCGATCTCTTGTTTTGGTTCGGGCTGTAAATACAATAATTAATATGTTAATAGGGTGTATAATATAATATATATGTAGGATGTTTAATTTAGAACGCATATAAACTTTAAAATATTGAAAGGTGTATGAACGCAGCGATGAGTGAATGAGAGAGTATGTGTGTGAAAGGGAAGGGGGAGAGAGATTTTTACGACGCCAGGGGAACGTGAGTAACTAAGAAGTGAAGAAGTTTGAATAAATAAAAAGCAGTTTCAAGAAGCCAAAAGCCTTTATTTTGGTCTACCACATACCCCCCCACATATATGTACTTATGTATTTTCGTGCGAAGCGATTTTGAAAAAAAAAACACGTGTGCGTCTCGGGACGCCCGACAGAAGTGATAACTTAACCTTTTAACCGCCAGAGCACGCAACGGCGTGCCCGCGGCGCCAAGCCACAAATTTGCCGTACTTTTAGTCACATATTTGTGACGTTTGGCGTACAGGGCACGCGCTTGCTTGTCATGTATACGTGACAGTGGCGTTCAAAAGGTTAAAGTAATCTAAGTTGAACTATTTAATATGGAAAGTATTTCGGACAGACGCTTCCCATATTAAAAAGTGTGGGTTAAAGTGAGAGAGGAAGAGCCTGTCTACTGCTGCCGTATACGTGAGAGAAAGGGAAGCCAGACAAACTGGCGCCGTAATGCGTTACGTTACGAAGCGGTTTACCTTCCCATAAGAAGTTATTACTTCAAAATTTTAGACCGCAACGAGGCCAACAGATTTATAGGCCTTTGAGTCCATCGTTCATTGACTCACAAATAACTATTTCTCAAACCCGTGGTGTCTTTTCCGGTAATTGGAACACTTCTTTATTGCATGCTGTGGCTCGTACATGAAGTATTTGTGACGCGTCAGGGGCCATTTATTATGATTCAGTTCCACGACCGAAGATCTAGCTGGACTAACGCACTGCCAGGCAGTTTCCTAGTCGCCGAGAACTTGAGTTACCTGGCGACTAGCGAGGTAAAACAAACGTACTAATTTTTTTTAGGCCGGCCTCACTGCGCGCCGTCTCGAGTCTTCTAGCGCTGGACCTAAAACTAGTGCACGTCTTAGACTGTGCCATCTATTCTTGTAAATTCGGAACTTTTATTTTGTAAATCAAAACTTTTGAATTGCCAAGGTTGGTCAGTCAAAGAGATGAAGATATTTGCACGTTCCAAAGCGTATATCTCTGTGGAGAATGTACAAGAAACTTCACGGACACTATTTTAAATCAATATTTTTTTACTATGTTATGGTTACATGTGAGAACGATGTAGAATGACGTGCGCGATAATAGCGTCCGGAATAAAATAGCAAAGAGAAGAAAATAGACCAATACTTGACACTGACGCTTGTGTCAGCTGTCCCAGCTAAAACACTAGGAAGTGGTGACGGGCGGGCGTTTTGGGGGACTGTCTTTATGTAGAACTTTGACGTTCAAAAAGTGCTGGCACTCAGCCTAATTTGAATAAATGAATTTTGAATTTTGAATTTTGTGTTGCCAGCTACAGTTCCTAGTCACTCTACGTAGAACTTGTACGACGTAGGCTATGCCATCTAGTGACATAAATTCAAAATTTTTACACCTCTGTGCTACATAGTTTCTGCACACTCTACAGGCCCTTGTTTTACTTACTTTAGCAGGGAGCGGCAGCAGCTCGTCA
>NDFZ01004974.1:209307-234165 GCA_002192655.3 Mamestra configurata | reverse complement strand
ACTGAACAAGGTTTGACATTGATCGTAAAATTCCTGCGGGGTCTTATTACCTTGCGTAGCCAAGGAGAGGTCATTGTATAAGGCCGTTTCGTCCCTCTGGTCCGAAAAGTTGTTAATAAGAGCTGATCTTNTGTCCTACTGGGGCAGGCCAGTTAGGTATTGGGGGTCGCGGAACATTAAAAGCGTTAAATGGCACAGTGGGCATCATAGGGGGTTTATATAGAATTTTGGGTGCGTTCTGGGCAGTTGGTGCCTTTGGGGTATCATTACGTTGCTGTAGGTATATAATATTTAATTCTTCCTGCACGAATTCCAAGGCTTTTTCTATAGTTTCCGGACGCATACAACGTATACGTGAGCCTAAAGGTTCTTTAAGTCCTCGTACGAAAGCCTGCATTGTAACTTTCTTATAAAGTGTCCGTTTTGCTTCAATAGTCGTTTGTAAGGTCTCGTGTAACGTCACGTAAGTCATAATTGTACTGAACAAGGTTTGACATTGATCGTAAAATTCCTGCGGGGTCTTATTACCTTGCGTAGCCAACGAGAGGTCATTGTATAAGGCCGTTTCGTCCCTCTGGTCCGAAAAGTTGTTAATAAGAGCTGATCTAATACCTGCCCAAGTTTCAGGAATTCCATTTGAATTGATGGTGGATGCGGCAGTCCCTGTTATCTTGTTTAGGATGCCATTTAAAAGACACAGGTTCCCTAGCTCACTGCCTGG
Organism: Mamestra configurata; assembly: GCA_002192655.3. Classification (NCBI taxonomy): domain Eukaryota; kingdom Metazoa; phylum Arthropoda; class Insecta; order Lepidoptera; family Noctuidae; genus Mamestra; species Mamestra configurata. Next base: position 233,444 of record NDFZ01004974.1, on the reverse strand, counting down.
CTCAGAGCTTGCATACTGAGATACTATCCGGTCGCAGATATTAATGAACCTTGTCAGTATATTGGGGTTCCCGTCAAAATCAGGCACAAGGCGTAAGGCCTTGAAAATTACTTCGGGATCGTAAGGCATTTTAGGTTCAAATGTCCTACACAAATTTAAATCTAAATCACTATCTAAATCTCTGTTAATATCTATTAAATGTCGGCGCCCCTGTCGTGATGCAGGTACCTGACAATTTGACCTTTCGTGATGAAAAATCTTGGACATAAAAGTAACTAGGAATAGAGAGGAAGCAACACGAGAAAGATTCTGGTGTACTCACATATGTTTCATCTCTGGTTCTTCCTCGTGAATCGATGTCTGGATTCTCCACGCGGCTCCGCAGCTCTGCCGTAGATTCTGGATACTCGTGACGTGACTTGGTAGTCGCCCGGATGATTCGCGATCGTGGAGACCGATATGAGATGACTCTAACGCGTTTCGCGAACCGGCCCGCGAGTATCCTACCGACTGCGCCAATTACGTAGACTGCAGATGGTGGATCGAAAAAAAACCAAAGTGATTTTAAAACTAATTTAATTAAAAGAAATTAATACAATTAAGTTGGTGAAACCTATTCGATGCCAGAATATGGAATGACCAAAGAATACTTAAAAATAACTTATTGCTACTTATGAATTATTGCTGCGTCGGCGGCTCGTGGCTGAACGGACGTCATCGCTGCAGTTTCTATGCGGTTGGCGTAAATACGTAGGAATGTGCGAAGTCGGCGGTATCCATTAAGGGTCCGTATCTAACAAGCACTTAGCGGCGATACAAAAGGCTGGACAAACAATGCGCAAACCTTTTTTGGTTGCATCCATTTGCGTAAAAATTCAACATTGTTTAAAATTTAAAATAACGAGTCCTTTAGATAAATGGTCTCGCTGTGTAAATACTTCGTGGTAGTTAAGCGGAGAAAAATGATAAAATTATTTTCAAGTATAACAACGTTTAATATAATTTGAGGCGCGAGGAATCTCGATGATGGCGACAAATTACTGTGCGGTCGGCGGCGCGGGTTTATTAACATTCAGCGGGGCGAAGGCTCCTGGGTTTGTGATTACTCATTATTGCGGTGAGGGAACAGCTAGAGGAGTTATGACATTATCGTGTGAGGTCTTACCGAGGTCGCTGGTGCAGAAGGCGAGCTCTAGTTCTGACTCGGTGCAGGGTCTGCAGTCTGCCGTGGAGGGGTCGTAGTGTCTCCGGACCAGGGGTCTTGCTTCGTATTTGAAGGTAGCTTTTCTCTTCTGTGGGCCATCTTCAGGTTCAGCTTCGACGTAGAGCGCAGCACGACCGTGCCTGCTTCGGAAGCATCGCAGTTCTCTTGGATCACCGTCATTGGGCGCATACAGTGGAACTAAGCGACGAGCGCCCTCAACAAAGAGCCGCGCTGGAAACCGCTCAGCGACTTCTGGAAAGAATTTATTACTTAGTAGGCGACCACAATTAAATCATTGAGTTGAAGGAGTTTTACTCTGGTATTCAAAAAGGGTCCACACAACCGACAATTTACGGCGAGCGCTTGCCATCTGTGATCATCTCTAACTCCATTAATTATGTGTACATTTTTATTTAATTTTGTTTATTTTTTATCTCTTTCGTTTCTGTTTTAATACTCCTTGTAAAACAGTAGGTATTTTAAAAGTAAAATTTTCATGGTTTTCTATTTTCACAGTGCCCTGATAAAACCCTCACATAAGGACGACAAAATTACCTGTATCATTTAGCCGCAGGCTGTGGAATAGGTCAGGCGGGTCTGGTCTCCGTATGACCCTCACACAGACCTTGAAGTCCCGCTCATCAGCAGGCAGGGGTGGTCGGAACAGCAGCCGCAAGGCACCGCGAGGGTATACCCAGGAGATGCTCCCTTCTCGACAGCGAAGGTAGACCGGAGTCACGCCTCGCTCCGTGGTTGAGGTCAGGCCACTGGAAACAAAAGAGACGGTCGTTTAGTTTACAGTTGGAAGGTTGGTTTTCAATTTAAAGAAGATTGGCGGTGGAAAGATTTTTTTGCAAAAGTAATGTCAGTTTTGAAAAAACACTGCTGCTGCTACGGCTAAATCCTGAAACAATTTCGGTTCAGGATGCTTGCAGGCTCAATGAGGGACTAGTAATATGTACTGCCACTAAATATCAAACTTTGCCGAGTCATATTCGATCTATCGGCGCATACAGTAGCTGCATAATTAACAGTCTAGTACGTTTATTTATAGCAGGGCCAGAAAGTTGTCTTAATCATATTTGGGCGATTTGATTGGAACGCGGCTACCGCGGTCATTAATTGAACAGAGCTCATTACGTATGCATGTCCAACGCGACACTGCCAACCGGCTTCATTTTATTCCAGCCAGTAAAAATTATTAAAAACACACTCAAATTGCTACCGCGTCGAGCCACTACGCTTTTATGAGCCAATTCTGTATCAACCGTTGGTTATTGTTCCAAGATTACACGCTACATGCTACTTATAACAGTCGTTTATAGTGTCATCGACCAAATCTTCATTTCATCTCTGTTATTACTCGTATTCAGACAATTTTTATGTGGTAGATAATGGAATGATTATATAAATATATGTATATGTGGTTCGTTTTAAGCTGGCAAGGTTGTGTAAAACAGCACTCGAACTTGTTCTTCTAAACTGAAACGCCATGAACCGGTCCGAAATGAGTTCGTATTCTATTAAATTAGATCAATTAAATTATTCTATTAAATTAGATCAACGCGAAACGATGAAAGTTCTTAGCAGGGAGTGGTAGATTAAGGCACGCGATCAAGGTGTCATTTCTCGTCGGTATCTCGGAGTGCTCCCATAAACAAGCCCCGAGCGGACAATGCTATCTGCGATCAGGCACGTGGGCTCGATTCTGGAGTAGCGCCCACGCCGCCGGCCCACGGCTCAGCCGCACGCCATAAAGCTAAAATATACGAGTTATACGACACACCACACTATAAAAGATGCCACGTAAAGATTTTACACGGCCAACCAATAAAAGCATGGCGTCGCTTTTATGTTAGAGTGCATTGTCTGTGTGGCCCGCGCGTTGTATGTCTGTCTCCTTGTCGACACTTCGAGCCTTGTCTCATCGAGTTTGAATGAGATCTCACTGTAATCAGTTTTCTTATGAGTTGGTCATGAAAAGTCCACTTTGATGTGATACTCTCCTTGCCTATACGTATTAGTTACTTATTGGACTCTAATATATGTTTGAAACCTATGTGGTCTGGTACAGGAGCGGCTTTACCTAATGCTTAGAAAGATCCAATCTAAGGTTTCCTCCAAATTAAGGTTTAAGTTTCTGTTGAGCAGCCTGAATATCAACAAAAACATTTCAACCTTTTACTGCTAAATCTGCCGTGTTAAAGGGTCATTGCTCAGCATACATCTCACTCCTACGCACAATATAAATGTATCCCGTGTGTCCCAACGCGTACATTAATCAGGCGGGGCTCGATCTCGTCTCACAACGCATCGATTTACTTTTATTACTCACGGAGTGATGGCTATGGAGAATTCTGTCGCGTCATATCCTACTTTCACGTCATCGGGAGACTTCCCTAATCCCCGCTAATGGGCGAATGTTGAAAAATATGCGTTGTAAATGACTAACTAATAGCAACAAGTCTGGGACTCATGTGGCCCCTGCCCGCCCCTGCCCGGCGCGACGAACACGTGGAAGGTAGTGCACCCCTGTCTACGGGGGTTAACAACCTTTTAACACAAAAAGGGTTTACTACCTGAACTTTAAACTTCAAGGTTTGATATGATTACTTCGTCTTGCTTGATTAGTATTATTTGATCTGCCAAGCAATTTGTGACCAACTGTTATTAAAAATTTATGGCAGTATTTAAATTGTACTTCCGTTATTTTACTTAGAAATTACAATTTAAGTCGGCCTGACAGTGATTTATGCAGACATTTAAATGTTTTATGCTTTTGCCTAGTTTACCGACGGAATATTTTTAGATAATAGTACATTCTAAAGCCTACCGGGTGGGCAACGTTAATTGCTCAAGTAAAATTGGTCAAGCTAAAAGCTTGTTAAATAATATAATAACTACCGAATGTTGAAGTCCTGTCGCCTTCGTTATCGGCGCGCGCTAAGACAAACACACAAAAAAAAACCTTATAAAAACCGCATAGTTTTTTTCTCTATTTCCAAACAGAAACACAAAAAATCTGTGCCGAGGGGTGTTAACTGCAACAAGCGGACCGCGGCAGTTTTTACATTTGAAACTATTCGAACAAAATCAAATGTTTATTATGACACGATTACACGAATATTAGAAATAAATAAACGAACCTACTTTAATGTAGAATGCAATGAACATAAAAAATATGAAATGACAAGTTAGATATGTTGTATGCTATGCAGACCCAATAGATTATATTCCATATTGCAGATCATTATTCCAACATAATTCATATTCATAAAGCGCAGTATTTTGAGTGCAAAAAACGACAGCAAAGAGGGCACAGTAACCGTGATCCATTAACCAGCAAAGTGTACAAAAAGATGACGGTCGGCAGATTCAAATTGAGGCAATCGCGGGCCATTACGAGGCAAACGACGCGGGCGCCGATACCAACCTAAAAGCTGCTAATGTACCTTAACGTCACCCTACCAGACTACCCTTCTCAGTCACACAATATAGTTTTACATCTATCTATCTCATTCATAAAAAGTCTAAAGAATTACGGCTAAAATGGAGTCACGCGCGCTGTCCAATTAGTGTTTAAATTATATTATTTTATTCTCTGGCACAAGACACTAGTGATATGAGAGCATTGCAATATGAAAATTTAATCAAATTTAGAAACAGTTGAAGTGATTCGAGATCAATTAAGTTTGATTTGTATATCAATTAAAATTATTACTGATATCTATGGCTATGTACAATTATAGGTAAATACCATAATTTGATCGACGAAGAACCGGTATCCCGTAGTTTATGTCTCCTATTTTCGGCATATGAAGAGGCTTTCCATAGTTGCTATATTAGCAATATTTTACAACTTTTAATAAAAGTTATGTTGAAAGAATTCTACATAAAAGATTATTACCAAGTAATAAATTTCAAATTTTAACGCATTCGTGTTAATATGCCAAATGAAGTAGAAATACGTTAGGAATTACCATTCCATTAGGATTCGATATTCGAAAAAACTTAACAATCAGACTGGTTATGTAAATCGGAAGTTTATGACTAGGTATATAAAATGTCTTCACATATTGTCTTTTTCCAAATATACTAAAAATTGGCAGTTAACTTTGTAACGGTGCGAGGTCTAATATAAGTTTTCTATACATTTTTTATGGTCTTACCATTGGGTCTTAACTTTGGTTGTAAGTATGTGTTTGTGAAAGTTCGTTAGTGCGCGATAACAGGCCCCATAAAGCGTTATCGCGACATTACAAGAGCCTCGACAGAATAATAAAATAAATGTGTGTTTTCTACGAAGAGTTTTATTTATTCTCGCCCAAACCTGGCATGAGATAACAATGTCGCGTGCGTTCAACCTCCGTTTCTTGTAGGGCTGGCTGTTCTAAGACGTCTTATAGCTTTCTCTATGTTGAACAGTTTCGTTAAGGTATAAAAGCGCCTCAGTATCGATTTTTTATTTCAACAACCACCACAAGACAGACTTGTTTGGTGGGTCATTTGTTAGACCCTAATTTAAGGCTGAATTAAACTTAATACAGAATACAAGCCAAGGTATCCCCTTATAATCTAACTGGAATATTAGCTACGCTAATACCGGAGCAGTAAAGCATGGCCATTATTTATAGTTAGTAGATTGAAAGTGTTACAGTTAGTGCTAGCAGCCCTGGACCGCGCCTGCGCAGCCTGCCTATGCCTGCCCACGCGCCGACTATTGTTAGCCGTATAGATACAAATTGTATAGAAAACCGACGTAAATTCCGTTATTCTACTATTCGTACTTAAATGATTCATTATAAAAGTACTGCGGTCCACCGCAATTCAAGCGAAGTAGAAAATTGAAAAGCTTCAATAGAAAGCTTTGAATTATTTTTTAGCTCGCTATAAAAATATTTGCACTAAATTACAACGAGATTATAAAGGCTGTATCTAAAGCTATATTCGTTGCACTAACATAAAACAAGTTTTACTGCCGGCTCTTACAATATGGTAATATGGCAGGCATTGTGTCGCTATCGAGTCGCTCTTGTCAAGTCCGCCCTCACACATGCACAGCGACAAAGATTTATAAGCTTTTAAGCTCACACTCACAAGCGCAGACGAAATCTTATAAGAATTGAATGCGCTGGCGCACAAAGGCAGGAGGTAGTAGTCGGAAGGTTTTTTAGTTTGTAGGTCATAGTCGAGCGTACGGCGATTGTAGGAACAACTAAGTTAGCACAGCAGTTCCGTGATCTAGTTGCCTAACCGCATTGTCTTGCCTAACAGATAGCGAGTGTGTTAGCTCGTTATTGTATTGAAATGTACTTGGGATTGTCTAAGGCCACTTAAATTGGACAATGCACGAAAAAGGAAACTAATCAATCATTTATTCATAATGCAAATGCTTACCGTTCTTAAGTGTTTGTGTTTGCTAATGATGATGAAGTGGAAGTTAATGATGCTGTGTAACAAAATAGAGAACTCTTACCAAGCAAAAATTGCTTTTACCGAGAAAAAGCCCAGAGTTCTTTCAATAACACGTGAAGAACAAAAACCTTTGCAAGTGATAATTATAATATTGATCATCGACAAGAATGTGTTTATGATCGGAATCTCAATCATCATAATTCTTTATTATCTTTGTCACAATGCCCACCTGTTGAAGGTTTTGAAACAATGCAATCATTTTATGGTTATTTCCTCTTCAATATGTAATCCTGTGCCTGCGTATTTTATTACCTGCGATGACTAATCAATCACACATGGTAATATTATCAAAATAGGATATTACTGTGAGTGTCAAGACATGTACGGAGGATTTCCGTGAAACAATGGCTGGCTGGACAATGGTAGGGCGGACGCCGCGGGCGACGGCACGTGCGTGCTATTGTATTCATATCGATACAGCGCTACACTCGATACAATGCCCACAGAGCCCAGCGACCAGCTCTATTGATCATCGAGAGAAACTCGCCTCGCCTTCGGCTACGCACGATTAAAATGAGAACGCAACATTTTTGTACGTCCCGCGACAATCGCTTACAATCCCATCAAATCAATTTGAAATTTTATAATAAGCTATCGTTATTTTGCTACGTGAAACTTTGTGCAGCAATTTTTTCAATTGATATTCACTAAATTACTACTTGCATCTATAGACAAGGAGAATTGGCAGTACCAGGAAACAATCACAATAATGACGTGCCAGCCACGATCTAGTGTAAAATAGTGTAATTGACGTGGGCAGCGCTAGGAAATTGTCTGATGCGCAATGTCGAATCTGCTAGCATTATATGTACGTTGATCATAAAGATTTGTACTCTTTAGATTGTTGGTTGAGTATTATAATAGTATCATTAGTTGGTATTGAGCTAGCCTTGGATGGCTCAGTCGTTCAATGAGTTGACCTCCGCGGCCGGGCTGCGTGGTGAGTGGTCTTGTGTCCCATGTGCTGATTCGTCCTGATTGTATAATAGAGCAGAACTCGTGCAGGGCGCGTGGGCGCCCCTCTGTCAGCTGCTAAGAAATACGGACGTAATTGGTATTCCGCACCTTGTAAATCAATTGATGGCGATAAACAAAATTTAAGTTGATTTGTCGCGACTTCACATAACAATGGTCTAACAATGGTCTAGTAGAGAAGGTTTAGCAGAGATTGGAGTTCAAGTTGCACATAATCTTTGGTCTTAGAATTTCTTAAGAAGAAGTTAAGAAACACAGGACGCGTAAACGAAAAAATCAACTCATTACAACCGGACCACCAAATTAGCAAGTTGACTACCGCTAAGTACCCACCTCATTTGCCTGAACGTCGTTACATACGATTAGCAAACATTCTACCGCCATACCGGGTGTACAGTCATCTCGCCCAATCAGTGGCTCTAACTGGCTCTATAAACAGCACGACACGGTATACAGCATGCTCCACACAAAGTAAATAGTAGGTACATGATGTTACATTGAAGCGTGACCACTTATTACTGCATGTATGACTTGAACTAGCAACTGGTGTTATGTACTGCCTTATTTGCGACATAAGCGCCAGCATAAATTATGCGCAGTTAGCATCATCATAAAATATTTGGAGTCATGTATTTTTGATGGCGTCAATATTTTGCTACTGAACGGTAGTTGATAAGCTAATGTTTATATTAGGGCAGCAACTGTTTTGGTGACGGTGATTTTTGGGTAGCATTGACAACGTGAATCCTTTAGAATTAGGTAGAAATCTTACTAAATGGGACCGTTGCAAACCAACATGGTACAAAAAATGAAAATGTTGAAATGTCCTCACATCTATGGAAAACCAATTAATTAAAATTTCTATATTACACTCCGATTTAGTAACATTTGCAAGAAACCAATAATATGGGGTGTCCGTTCCAAATGATATTAGTACATACAAGTGTCGACAATAAATCGTCTAGGGCGGTATAAAAATCATTTTTTGCCTATGATACTTGAGTGTCAGTTGAGGTTTGGCCATGAATTAGGCTGAGTGCGCACATGCGCGGCGCCACCGACGTCACCGTCGCCATCGCCGGCGCCCGCGCAGCACATGTGAACACATGCTGACAAACATTGTAAATAATCTGTTTAATTCAAAACATGCTGACCTCTGCTCTGCTCAACATAAATACTCGCTACCATTCATGAACGTAGGTACTTGACATATCTGACACTAATTTTAATTTCATTCTAAACGTGAAATTAAATCGCAAATACCTTCGTCGACATTAATTTTATAAAAATGCTGAATAATTTTATAACTAGGCAAATAAAATGAACAAAAATGTAATTTAAAAGACAAAAACACGCGAGCTCAGTAAAACACAGCTCCAATTACATGTCATTTGGAAAGCACGCAATTATGCGGACCCTGAGGGGCGACATTTCTCATTCTTTGTGCGTGTCTCTAGATTCAGTCATGCAGTCCTAGCGCTTATTTAAATAATATAATATTAAATGTTCAGTGTTTCGTGTCGAAGGGCCACTTGTATCATATTTGATTGGCCACGATTGTATCTGCGTTTACTGCTTCATGAATATTTTTTGGTATTTGATCATAAATATCGTGTAGCAACTACTATCGTTGTTTTGACGTTTTAATAGAAGTCTACAATTGATAGAGGCTTTCAAGCTTTATTGAGACATCACTTTGAGAATTATTCATGAAATAGCTAACTGAATATGTAGTTAGATAATTTAAATATTCACCACATACATTGAAAACCTTGATTGAATAATCTTTAAACTTTTCGACTCAGAATATGCACCTATTAACAAAACTGCAATATCTAAGATCTTACTGTTCCATATATTTTAACAGATATATTATAACACAAGATTAAATCGATAGCCAGATAACATTGTATGCAAATAAACGTCAAAAAAGGCGCTACATGAATAGTTGGCATGTGAAAACATATCGATAAAGATAGGGATTTTCGATACGATACCCAAACTTTCACATGAGCGTGCGAATCGTGGGAATTGATTAGCGCTGATCTATAAAATAAACTATCCCGACATTACGGCCAGCTCGTCATAAAAGTTCTGATAACGATTGATTACCTGTGAATTGTAAATAGTGCTGGGGTCACACAGGTATCGGTGATAGCCGATTAATGTTCTTTTGAAATTAGAATTAAATCGAGCTATATTCTAAGTAGGAAGATTTTAATTTTATTGGTATGGAGCTTGCAGCTTTTGATATCGTGAAAGGTCATCTGTATCACTGGAGTACCATTATTCGACTAATTAAAAATTCTAACTCTGTAGGTTCAAAAAGTAAAGTATCTATAAGCTGAGCGTAGGTAGCAACCTACGCTCAGCTTATAGATACTTTAATTTTCCAAAGTTAGGATATCGTTGAATAAAATCAGAATCACCTGACATAAAAAGTTCCCACAAGATGGGATTCTATCAATTGATATCTCGCGCGCGCGTGATCAGTCGCCTGCGCAGATAAGCGCAGTTCACACGACTTTATCTGACGTCTGACAGCTGTGACAGTTGTCACCGTGACGTTTCGGACGGTCAGTCAACACGTCTGGCTGTCAGTCTGTCAATTATGCGACGCCATATATCATGAGAACGGAGAAAGCATCTTCTTGGAATATTTTTTTCCCATGGAATTGGGTCACAGATAAAAAATTGGAATAAATCCCTTATCATCGAGTTATTGATTAATCCACCACGAATTTGTATGTTTAGGTAATACGATAGGAAATTAGCTACAATGAGAAAAAAATATCACCAAACTTCGTAACTAATTTGTAGGGCTTTGTTAACCCTCGGGCTTTCGTAATTGGGATGCGGAGATCGGATTTCAGTTCCTTTACGTAAAAACGCCAATAGTTTGTCTCGTTATACCCAAATCCTACTATAAGAAAAGACTAATTATAATGATGATTGCCAGTAGCAACTAAATTATAAATAAATTTAAGGATTAACAGTCTTTTGTCGACGAAACTATAATGTAATGTACAAATGTGCGGCATTACCGCAATGCCGAAGTTACATAAATCTTCAGATGGTTTATGACACGAATTTTAAATTTGGTCAGAGATTTATAGCGAGTTCAAAGCGAAGGGTACACCGTACAACAAAGCTTTCGTGTGTTGTCCACATGTTTGTCTCATCCGATTACTTTAAGAGGCCATAACTTATAGTGTTATGTGAGGCGTCTTGCGTTACGCCCAGGAATATATGTTTTTTTTACACGCCTATATAAACATTATACTTTTAATTTTAATACCTTTTGCTTTTTTTATGTGCATAACGTTTTATGAATCTTTTTGATTATAAGTAGTACTTACTTCTTAGTATCTATACAATAAAAATGGAGGAGTAAACGCTCAAAGCTATTTTAGAAATAAATCTACGGATTGGTTTACACCAGAATAATCAATCAATTCTTAATTATTATAATATCACAAAACTAAAAGTTGTTCTAATGACTTTGCAAGCCTGTTCTCTCGCCCTTGACCATTTACATTTAAATAACCAATTGATATAAAAGTCAGTAAAACTTCTAATAAATTAATATATTGCCCGTAATTACTTAAATCACAGAATAATTACATCACTATAGCGATAACTTGTAACTACAATTTTTGAAACAACTTTCGATATATTGAAGTATCGAATGGTGTTAACATGTCGAGAATTATCGAGTGATAAAACATGTATCGAGAAAACGGAACTCTAGTTACGAAATAATTCGAGTTGATTGTAGACTCGTTCTTATGTAAATGTTGGAAAGCTCCATATTTATAGGCGAACACTTAAACTAGTCCAGTTATTGCATATCGTTGCAAATCTAGAAACGGCTAACGGTTCCGATTGTGGACCTATAAAGTAAGCTGTTTTATCTATATGTATTTACCCCTAATAGCCACCTGACGGTCTTATGACGACGGTTTCTTAATAAGCTAGTTTAAATGTTAATGCTATAATTAAGTTAGAAGTTACTCTTCTAGGAAATACATTAGCACTAGTGGATTTACAGCGGAGAAATGGTAACAGGATCAATATATCGATAAACTTGGTATAGTAAAGACTAAGAATAAATAACTTGAAAGCATTAAAACGAACAACGGTCAGGATAAAATAACGTTTCGGGGGATGAAGATCATTCTTAGTACTTTTCAACGTTCATAAATAACTTCTCCATCAAACAGAGAGCTTGCTTAGGTAGGTACTTAGGAAAAGAATAACAGTGACAATCAATCAAATCAACAGTGAAAAACAAACGACAATTTCCTTTGAGACGAATTGCTTTCCCATCAGAAATATCATCTTTCCAGTGATATCAAAGCGCGTACTCGCGATAATATTTTAATAGATTAGGGAGTTCACAAGCCCGCATGTTTCGGGGCAGGATTCTCACGCGCAGACGCATGTAGAATACGCAAGTCGTGTGAAACACTCGTGCGGTTTGCCAACTGAATACTAACAAACTCACTTACAATTTCATTGCCCTATTTATTTTGTTAGTTGCACTTTCTAACATTTTTATATTCACTTAGAGGTTTGAGTGAAGGATCGTAGGATTTATAGTTGCGTAATAGAACTTTCTTTTATGCTTTCACCGTTCTCAATTTGCGCTGAGGTATTATGTTTAATTACTGCAAGCTTATTACAGTAATTAAAGCTTGCGAAAACTTGCATTAGCGGGCATTGAACTTCCCATTCAACGTTAATCGTGATCCTTGAAATATTAATGAAAAACAGTTCATAACAATTTATTGCTTCGGTACCCTACGAAGACAAGCTAAGGACAGGTAAATTTACATCTCATTTGGCGCCTACCATAGGTAACAGAAAACTATTATAAAATTATAAAACATTTAATTACGGATGTTGTTTTAGACTTATAATTTGATTTCCTAATTGGGGTATTGCGCTTAATCCGTTACATGTTGCATTTTGAAAGAAAGTTGGTGAATGTGCAAAAACTTTTAGCGCCTAACAAAAGACATCAACGAGTCAATTGTTTGTGGCGGTCATTTGATTTGCGGGAAATTACACAAATTATCTCGTATTACAATGTCGTGTAGATAATCATTATATTACAACAGTTCCATCTACCCAAATAGACGACAAAAAAAAACTAGAGATCACGTGCGTCAAGAAAGTTTTGAATCTAAACTTGGTCGCAACAAAAAGTAGCCGCAAAGACACGCAAGCACTTGCATTACAAGTAATAAAAAGAAAAGTGGACACTCGACACTTCTCAGTAAGTTAATTAACTGACTCGTTTCATAGATCACCAAGTTCCAAGTTGTGGTGCACAAAAACGTTGTCCCGTGTCCAAACTGTTTCGTTTTCAATAAGTGCTATGTAATGCGGTGTTGTGGTGTGGTCGCGTTCCGTGGTCGGGACAATGCGCTGGAATGCGCCGCGACAGAGTGCTCGACCGCCTGGAAGGAAGCCGCACGCTCCGGCTTCATTAATGCTTACACTTTTCTTTGTATAACTTTTTTGTCATCGTCACCTCTCGATTAGGAAGAGGGCGATTTTAGTATGTTAAAAAAATTAAGGCGATCGATGAAAGCGTATAAGTACCTAGTCGAAAAACGAGTTTTTGAATATATAAGAAAAATCCTATCACATAATCCTGATAGACTAACAAAACACCAGGAACAATTGCGTAGAACCAGTCCAGCACATAAACAAAGGCACAATAGCTCGGCTCCAGCTAAGTATTCCACTACGTAACCGTCCACGGACTGGCTTGACAACTACAGAGCACCAACAATAGTAGGCTTTACATAGCCGCTGGCAAACCCGTACGGCCGCTCTAGCTACACAGAACACCATCATATTTTCCGCATTGGTATTGCGTGCCCCGTGCCCGGCGGCAGCAAGCAATTTATAGCCAGTAGAACTACGTACATGCTTGTTATTATTTAACGGTGGACCCGAGCCAAGACAGAACGCCCCCGGCTATTGCCAATGCGATCCAGCTAAACTTGTAAGTATTATTTTATGACTAAGAATACGAATGCGCCGCGCCGGCACACTTTTGTACAGCCAACTGCCAGAACTGCTTTATGCACCCACGTATTTCAACAAAATCCAATTAAAAAGGACGACTGCAATTACAGACTGCAACATTTAAATTGCCCTAAATAACATCAAGATGTGTGGTACTTTATATGTAGGTAAATGAACACCAAATTCTGACATCTCACCAAATACGTCATTCAAATTGCGCCGCCATCTATCTTTATAAGGCGAGGATATTTTTTATCAGGCGGCAATTTGAATAAAGTCATAGCGGTGTCCGGTGTCGTATGCAATGCCTTACAGAGCCACGTGCTTGGATATGGTGTAACGACAGCAATGACGAACGCGTACGGCTTGCCAAACAGGTCAAATCTCCATTAAAGAGTAATCATAATACTTGGCAGGCCTTATAGAGCGTGCGTTGGCGCTGCGCGTGCGCGAGCGAGAGCCGCCAGGATATCTGACTCCTTCAGTTGACCGGCCTTGCGGCACGCGCCGACGAGCCACTCGTATTATTCCATTTGATTTACCGATCTCATTAAAATACGTCTACATTTCCAGCTATTCTAACTACCCACAACACTTTATAGGGTATCTAATATCTACAAAATCAGAGCTGAGATTATATCGACAGCCAGTCGGAACAAGGAGAAGGGAAAGGGACAATGTCGTAACCTGAATAGATTGGACCGTTTATTTAAATTCACGGTATTGTCGCAACGGCTACACTGCAGAGTTTTACAATGTCTAGAAACTGAGAACATAAATTACCAACTGGCGCTGGCGCACAATCTAAAATACTTAGTAAGATGTAGTGGTTCGTTTGGTGTCATATTTCTGTTATTTGCCTATGTAATTACCACTAATGACCCGCTCGCCGCCGCGCCGCCTCACTCAGAATTAATTGATAGCTATAAATAAGGTGATAATTTGGACATCTATCCGAATATATCTGACCGAACATTTTCATTTTCTTAATTTGTTTAACAAATGCTTGGAAACGGACCTAAAGGTTCACGTCCAATAAACCCAAAGCGCAGGTAACACTAAACGGTTATAAAGCTATAAAAGGTTGATTAGTCGAAAAACGTTCGCCTATAGAATTTAAAGCTTTTGAATTATATAAATATGAATATATGGGGAGTGTTCTAGCCTCTAGGCCGGTATGTATAGCCGTCGGTATGCAAATGAGTTACATAGAAACAGAGTGTCCGCTTAGTCAGAAGTAGTCAGAACTAGGAGCCAATTAGTGCGGTACCAAAGGCCGACTTCGCAAATTAAGCAAGATGACGACGGTCGCTCGCCTGCCGACACAAATATTCGCATCTTTGTCTTGCAACTACACAAAGTCTTATTTATTGTGATTTATGACCCTACGCGGTTCTGATTTGATGATACCAACTATGCAAGCCATGTCAGCATCTTATTGATTCAAAACATTTTTAATCTAATAAGACCTTATTTATGTACAGACACCCGAATCGGTATCAGCCTTATTGATTTAACGGCATCCGCAAACGAGCCTTACATTTCTATGATCCCTTTTGAAATTGAAACGAATTTATTTTTATAAGAGCATCGAAGCTCGCGCTTGCGTCCCGATAATACTTGTCATAAAATACGGTACCTTGTCCATACTCCTCCGATGGTACAATTCCGATGGTTATTTTATTGGAATCGGTTCGGAAAGGAAAATATTATGATTTAGACATAACGCCGGAGTAGTGAGTAGCGGTGGCCTCAGAGTGTTCAGCAAACAATATCTTATTTCATACAGTCTTGATTCAACAAAGCCTCGAGCCAAGTTTAATGAACTCCAATAATAAAACGTTTTACTAGATTACCATTTAAAGAAAGAAGATAAAAATTGAATATTGCACCGCGAAACAAATTAGAAACCTCAGATGATTCGATCAGAAATAATGATTTTATCTCGCTCTATAACTTAGATTATATCTAAATTGCTAGCGGTTTTTACTAGTTATTTAATAGCTGTAGAAATTGTACAATTTAATAATTATAATTTAGAAGTTTCCAATAATAATTATGAAGAGATAGTCGTGGTTAAACGAATGGTATCGGCCGCATATTTCTTGCGTGGTGGGACATAATGTTCTGTGCGTTGGCACGTACGAACGTGGAGTTGTTTAGAAGCCACTAAACCCCAACACAATGGTGGACCACAAACAGGGCTTTGTGCCTTTGTCCGGGGTGCTCGAGCAAATAAAATATTTTGACCGCGCGCCACCTCGCCCGTCTACATCCTACGCAAACATTCCTTGGACTGCTTTATTTTCTTATCTATTGTCAAAAATACTGTTATTCTCGTGCAAATATTGTCACCTTATTCAACTTATTTGCTGACTCTAACACATTCGGTTCGATTTCAGTAAATTTTCCACTGCATCTTCACGCATCTCGTGGATATTTCCAATATTGAACAGGATGTTCACCCGATGATTCCAACAATGCTCAGTACATAGCGACACACACAATGTGTTCGCTTTCTAAACATCTTAGAAGTGACACCTCATCCTTGTCAGCAGTACATGGCTACTTGGAGTCGTTTTGTCGGCGAGTGCGCGTGCCCACCGCTCATATAGCCACATGAGCTATGTGGTGGAGTGGTGGCTCAGTGGTCACCTCTCGCGCCATGTTTACATAACTCGTTAGACGCCAGCCCGCACCGCCCACGCTCGACCAGATATTGGATATATCTAAATATTAACTGTAAACACTCGATAATGTTCTATTGTGATGTCACGCAGGTGCACTATCGCGCTGCCATCATTATAATAATGATAGCAGGGCTTGGACGTCTTACTTGCTCGCTAGGTCTTAATTTTATTGTTCTACACGAAAATTATCAGCGCAGCAAGTGGTGTACTCGTACTAGTACCTACCTATTTCATGATGAAATTGTCCTGGATCTGAAACGTTTAGGCACACAATTTGACTAGACGGATTATCATTTTTTTCCTGTCCTTTTAGAATCAAACAACTGCACGCTTGTACGCATTAAGTACGACAGGCGACAAGAAAGCGTATACGTGCACCTCATCATCGCTTCAGCCTCGATAAATTGTCCCATCAATCATCAAGAATTGCAATAGCGATACTCAGGTATGTCAAATGAATGCGACTTTTTTGCCGTCGATTGTCGGCGAGGGCCCGTGACGAAACGACACGTAATGCAACTTTGATTAACTTGACAACAAAACCTCTGGCAATAATTACATCCACAAGACAATGATGGAGACATTACTTGTCGCTGATATTATAAAGGGCCATTACGATAATAACTGTGTCGTCAAGTAGACTCTGCTACATGCTCTTGGAGATAAAAGACCCAACGTTTTATTTTTTCTCAAAAGTATCGCTAACGAGATGGAATTATCCTATATTTCTTTCTGTTCCGAATCTGTTATCAATTTAACAGCAATTCATACTCAAATCCTTGGTCTTCAAAGTGCTTGGCAATGCTGGCTAAAATCAGCAGTGACTTGATTATAAAGTATGACTCTTCATGTTTTACAAACAGCAGTATCCGATTTGTTAGCCGTTAATTTGAATGGAAATGTAGAAATTATTGTCATCTCGTATAATGATATTTTGGTAACACGCAAAAGGCCGCGTCGTCGCAAGCACAACGTAAACTTTCACTTGAACAATAGCGGCCGCGCACGATTATCACGACCCCGAGTCACGCAGGCGCAGGACGCAGCATCAACACTCTTTGTGATACCAGCTTATTGATGACTCGTCGAAAGGTCACTTGCATACACATTCGATCTCTCTACTTAACTGACATTCACATACTGATAAGTGGAGAACGTTCATGTGTGTACCGTCATTACATTTGAAAACAAAAAACGACCAATTGTTAAAAGTCCATAATCGCAAGAAGTTATTATGATACCAGAACACATTATCGCTGATTGATGGCTTGATGAAAGGTCAGGCTCAGCGTCGATCTCTCTATTTAACCCACATTTGCATGATGAGGTGTTTTGAGCCGCCATAAAAACGCATGTTTCTAACATCAGACTCATCTGCCCAACTGTTTGTTGTCTTCTTTTCACATATGACACAGAGTCTCCTTCGTCCTAGACCCATTCCTTTTCAGCCAAATCCACTATACGAGATGTACTATACTAAATATGTACCACTAAAAACACATTAAAGTAGTAGAATCTCGAAGAGTCCAGCAATGCATAGTAAAAGTTAATTAATTAGCTCCTGTTTAAGGTCGTGATCTACTTTCGCTGCTATTGCCACTGCTCTAAGACGACATAACGTTAACGACTCAGTAACATTAGCGAAACATACCTCACTCACGTCCAAATACCATCGCTTTTTACAGAGCCTACAAAATTATGCCGCCGCAGTATCCAAAAGGTGTGAAAGCGCAGCGATGACCACCACAAGACCAGAAATAAAAATGAAAAAATGCTTTTACATAATGAATACATGATATGTAAAGGTAAGGCGCGAACTTTAGGGGTAGATACACACAAGGCGTGAACGCTAACGCGCGGCCCAAACAAGGAGGTGTGAAAAGCCCCGGTGATCGTGGCGTTCTTATTGTGGTAGCTGCTAAGCCGCTTACCGGACCAGTCCCATAAATCCAAGCTTGTCCCTGACTATACAATCTTACTGGTAGGTACTAAGGTACCCGTGTACTCGCTGCTGTCCTGTCGTGCTCGATTTGATAAGCGCCTAAGCCAATGCCGCGTTGCATTCATTAAATTATATCTGACTAAGCGCATTTCAATGCACATTGTAATGTATGCAGTATGCGCATTTATAAACACCAGTCATAAAATGCGCAGACAACGGCGTATGCTTTTGTTAATTCTCTCCTCTAGTTTATGAATACTTCATCTTTCATAATCATAACACTTTCATAAAAGAACGTGTCAAAATCCGTCGCATCGCTCCGTCCCGTTCATAGTATCGTGTGTCGTTTCGCGTGTTCTGGTATTAAGTTACACCTACTTTTCAAGCGTGGCCTAAGCGCATTTGGCTGGAATTAAGTGAGTTAAGTTAACATGAAATCATAAAAGGAAGTGAAGGCATCTCTGAGGATGCAAGAGAGCTAATAAAGCCCATACAATGCCGACTTGAATGTAAGAAAATCTTTTCATGACGCCGCAAACGCGAAACACGATTGTCACCGATACAAAGTTAATACACCTTATTAAGCGAACTAAAGCCAATTTAGTCCATTATCGGACAAAATCTTAACGGACGTCGGCATGAGCTCAGTGGTCGGCCATTGTTGTGTCGCCCCGGCTATGGACCTCCAGTCGTTGTGTAAACAAAACGAGTTATTATATGAGAGCGGAGCCTCACTTTATGGCATTCCAGTCTCAATTTAAAACGCGGCTTCGTATGGCAGCTCTTAACTCTTCAATGCTCTTCGTTATATCCTCGGAACTATAATAAACAGAAGTGATAGTAAAGCGTCTGCATACATTTTGAATACCCGGCCGATCCATATTAAAAACCTTTTCGCCATACAAAAGATACAGTAAAAACAGGAGACACAATCGCATGATACGCAGAGGCATTTTGAAGAGGGACCGCGGCGTTTGGCAGTTTTTGTGACACCGAATTTTCATTGTCTTTCGGCAAGTTATCTCATTTAATTATAAGCTCGGAACGGTCGATAGATAGGGAGCGATCCACCGAAGAAAATTGTTGCAAGGTTTTTTTAGGAGTCGAGATTGCGAAGAGCTATAAATGGCGCAGCAGGCCCTGCGGCAGTTGCCATTTGCAATCGGTTATGGAACGACCGCGAACCTCTTTTTACATTATAATCGGTTGGTCCCCGCTCACTTTTTTTTTTGCTCAGAGCCGATGATGGACCTAAATGGCCGTGGATGCAAAAATGAAGTAAACATGATATTATTCGACGCCAAAATCCGGTATGTTTTCTGAGACAAAAAGTGTAGGTATTTTTTCCGGTTAAGGAATTTTTTCGTAACGCATCATTGGTGTTAGCTTCCTTCCTGTGGGTGGTATGTCCTACACTGTCCGTGCACGACACATGTATTGAGGTGACAGATGACAGGACTCTCGAATCTCGTCCGGAGCTTGCTTGGCTGAACCCAGAGCGCCTCGCATGATCAGACTCGAATTACGTCAAAACCAGCCCGTGCCGTCATTAACGAGGCATTAACTTCAATTATTTTGTATACATTAACCTCACCAAAAGCATCAGATTACAACATTAGTCCTCTAAATACACATACGGTATGCAAGTATTTATGGACGAAAATCATAATCATGAAAGATGAAAGGTAGAGGTGAACAAACATAATTTATTCTTTGCATGATTTTTATGTGACAATGCAAATATCATAGGAATATCTTTCGGAGATACATTCAAATGAAATATTATAATTTGACAGCGGCCGACGAAATTGTAACGCATTAATATGCAGCTCGTGCGGCAAGGGACTGCGCCTGCGCACCGTCACTAATAATGGACCAGACGCGTCTAATGCATTATTCAAAAGGTCCTGCTGATCCCGAATTCGAATATTTTTAGCAAATCTAACTTGTTTTAACGTTGATAGTTCTTCGAAGGTGTCGTTTGGTGTAAAATATTGCTTCAACTTCTTGTTTAATTTACGACACTGTTTGGTTTATATTTTCTGTTTATTGATTAGAAACCTGTCTATGGTTTCCCATAAATCATATTTTGAGATAACGTAAATTTTACTAAGTATTGTATAAATTGTATTCATGAGTCTGGCCGGGGCCTTAAAGTCATAAAATCGATATTGATCAAACACCACCGCGATACATATCTCCGCTTACATTACAGTTATCGCCTGTATAATGATCGTAGAAACAGAACAACTCCGGGAACGAATTGAAAGAGTAAACAGTAGCGACACAAAGAGAGGCTTCATTGACCCATCGACACAATGCCGACCTACAATTCGCCGTTAATTAGTTCTGTTTCAAAGAAGCCGTGTTCGATGGAAACGAAACAATTAGCTTTATACTGGGGAATTACCTCTTATTAGACACGGCGAGTCTTCTTATTCGATAGAGATGCATTTCGAAGGAGGGAAATTTAGACAAGTTTACACTTTTAAATAAAGTAGTCAAGTTTGTACTTTAGCGTGACTACAATCGAAGTAGGTCACAATCACAATCATAACAACAATCAATACCAAAAAACTAAGGAACGTCAGATATTATTCAATTCTCAGAATGTTCTCGAACTTCACGACAAAAAGATAAGTGGGCACATGGTACAAGCATTGGATTACCCTTCAGCGACCATCTAACGTGCACCCATTATCTCTGTGATTGGAGCTTGAGAGCCAATGTTGAGAGCGTAATAAAAATTCTCTGTAACTAGAGTTACATGCAGATATGTTATGGGGCTAAAGATGATAGTAGTAATGGGAATCGTTCAAGTATCTGGGAACGAATTAGAATATCGAGTAACCGTAGGTGTCCACTGGAAGGATAGTCAGAACACTGTCTCCAGGGTAAATCGTTCGTCGTAGGTACGTTCTGATTAAGAATAATTTGGTGCTCCCAATATGAGTCGGTAGTCTCAGCTAGTTTTACGATCATTTATTTGACTAGACGCAGCATCAACGAGCTCAATAGATGCCTAAGGCGAGCGTCTCGAACGGAACACGTGTCGCTGATTGCCCTCAATTGGCGAGCGAATAAAAACAATCGTCGCTTAAAAATAACCGTGATTTCATCCAGCAACATGTGATGCTTGTTTTCTTTCAGTGTAACGAACATGTTCCCGCGAGTTCCCATGGCCGTCCCATGTGAAATGTCCTGGTTGTGCGGTCCCAGCTCCCAGCCGTGGCACCGGGCTGTGAATCACTAATGATAATGAACCTCTGTGGGATATGGAACGGGAACTTCTTCCAGGAACAGACGGAATCGTAAAACAGCGTAACGTACGCGCTTCACCATGTGGAGAGCGTGAGAGCCCGCGGCTCCGCGATCCACCACACACCATCTGATGATTTTATCGTGGCTGACCATTGCGCAAATATTGAGATAGTGACATCCGTAGCGGTTAGCTACGTTCAATAAATGGGTCAAATTCCGGAAGTAAAACCGCAAACATAATTTTCCCATAAATAACAATGTGTATTATTGTTAGTGATAATACCGCAACAAGGACTGTAATTGTCTATAACTATAATGCTTTTGATATTCTTATTATTTATGATGTTACTAATGATATTTTAAACATAAACTTCCTTTGCTCCCTGTAAAGCACAATAAGATTATTCATTCAGATGTGTTGTAGGGACTGGTAATACTACGTACCAGTCTTTGCAAGAGTCAAGTCTCTATTAAACTCTTGATTGTATATCCCCAAAAAAATCTCAAACAGCTTATTAGTAATTTTTTGGGTTTTTCCCTGTGTCATCATTCTCACACTTAATAGCACATTTGCTGGCTAGGCTATTAGCTCGACAGTTCAGACGTGTCTAAGAATAGTTTATTATTCACCGCTAAATAATATTCAATCTGCATTCTTAAAGGCATCATTTAATAGATACTATATTTTCGGTTTAATGAAACATTAAAGTTATATTGACGATCATCGATCGGCTGAGTGGCTTGAGGATATTTACAGATAATAGCAATTTTAAAGCAATATTTGTATGCCATTTTTTTTTGCGCTGTGAGCACTTAACTATTTATTAGCAATGACCATTGTTGGAAGTCAAGTCAGTCAGACATTGTGTTGAAAGGCGCCAGTCAGATAAAAACGGCCAATGGCCATTTAAGCCTTATCTTCGTCTCATTGTTGAAGATTTTTTCACTCTTCAGAAAAGCTGATAAAAGTGTTTTGTAAATATGTTTGAAACACTTTGGTTAGCCCACGAATTTGATAACGAGTACACCCGGCGGCTAAAGTTTAAACTCATTAGACATGACTTTGACAAATGGTGCAACATTTAGGTGTTCGAGTGTGCATTTGTACTTGTAACTTCATACCAAGTTTTGTTTTTCGTGACATTCAGTTGTCACAGTCATTACGCACATCCGTTGTTAAGATGCACTTGCGTGGGGCAATTTAATTAGCCAATTATAATTCAGTGCACATTTTGACGTCAGTACGAGGGTTAATCCGTTTACATCCAGTTATAGTTGTGATAACCATTCAAAGGTTTGTTCTGATTACCGGCTGCGATTAACTTCATTCAGAAAATCGAATAGCATTAGCTACGTTACAGGAAATTTAATACTCATCCCCATTGTCAAAGTTTAATTTCCATAGATATAAATAGTCCATACTCCATACAGTTTGATGCGGAGGGTTCATACAATCGGCGTTGTTGAGCATTTTTCAATCAGCCGGATTGGAGCATATCGTGCGAACGCGTTATAATAGGAGGATATTATAATAAACAGATCCCGGGCCCCTCCGTTCACTACTCCCTCCCTAATAAATATTAATGTATGAACTTGAATGCTCCTCAATGTTCACAGTGATGCTGGTACATTGACACTCAATTTGCTTTTTGCAGTATCAGCATGTATAGCTTGTCCGCGGCTAATCTTTGAGCTTACTTTCACGCACGTAGATGTTATCGCGTATTTTCTCTTTTTATTTATATTGATAGTTTTGTTAACTCTACGTCGTCACAGTAGATAAATATACAGTAGGTTATCTAAGGCCGCCCGCCGAGTTATTAGCCTACTCTTGCGTTGATACCCAGGGTTGTCACTTTTACTTTTAGTTAATATTTTCGAACAAGCAGCACTTGATCTAAATTTATAAAATAAAAAGCATATTATGATTGAATATTTTACCAATTTATAAATTTAGTAAAAATAAAAAGCTTTTATTCACATAACATTTATTATACTAAGTTACAAATTTGATACCGAGAAAATTTTTCTCCTGTTTCTGCACGTCCGGAACGCTTTATTATTATTTATTAATTATTGTGAAATTGTCCTTATTACAACTATACCTACGCGAAAAATATGTTTACCAAAACGATGTTTCGTACTCAATCCTCTATTTTATAGTAAAACTAGACTTCTTAAAATAAACTTTAGCTCTAAACATAGTATTCAGAAAAATGCGACTCGGCTACGCTCTTAATAAAGCAAATAAACTGTGAAATAAACAATACAATACCATATTTTCTAATAATATTTAAGTATAAGTAGGTACTTACATTTCTGGTTGAGTAGGAAGTATGAAGAATGATAAGTCCGGGTTTGCGAAATCATTATTGAGGCACCCGAAAACACTACAATATTTTTTTCCTCTTTTTGAAGTCATGATACTCGTAATTTACGACAAGTGTCCGCCGCCCGCGCCGGCGAGAGTTGACGAACGCAAGCGGTCATGTAGCGTACGCGCGTGCTCACAGTCGCGCTGCACAGCCCGCACTGCCGCCACCTTATT